>LVVM01006642.1:0-14121 GCA_001882365.1 Rhizopogon vesiculosus | reverse complement strand
AAAAGAAAAAAGGCCACACTTATCATATGGTCTGAGCTAATTCAATCAGAACATCTAAATCAGCATGAGCACTCAAGTGGGTGCAGTCAGGTTTCGAAAGTGAAATAGCAAGTAATCACCGTTATATGTGAGTGTAATCCCTGTGCTCTAGACAATCTGCGTCTGACGGGCGTGGTGAAAGATTCCCAAGGTGAAGTAGCGATTGAGTTTAGAAAGCGCAATAGCACATGACAATTACCGTGGTCCAGATGCGGCGTCGTGAAGGATTTCAAAGGGGCAAGGGCGAATGTAAATACTATAGCACTCCCTATGGCGTGTGGGCGCTGCACCTGCGGGTAATACTTGATACTTGGGAGCGCATTTGGCCGAGGTCGTAGTACCCCAGGGAGTCTAACGGGCGTCGTGAAATATTCCAAAGCGGAGAAAATGAGTACAGTGCTTCCTTGGCGGTTGGGCCCAGCACCTGAGTCACTGTCGTAAGAACTGAAGGTGATAACACTTGGAGGTGCCTTCAGCCAGTGTCGTAGCAAGAGTCAACCGTGATCTTGTGTACCGTAAGAATGTCCATCAAGTCCAACGAGTGAAATTAGGGGAGTTGAAGGACGTTCTTAACGCTCGAGGCCCACCAATGCCGAACGCTAGACCAGGGGAGAGAGAAATGCACGTGAACTATATCTATGGTTTGGTGGAGGTGTGGCTAGACCATAGTTGTGTAAATTCAAAGCGCTCAAGATCTGTGCGTCGAGATCCCAAGGAAGCGAGATAGCAGTACAGTCTGCAGGATAACATTCGAGATACGTGCAATAGTTCGGCTCTCAATAATATTCCCATACAAGAGGCGAGGACTTCCGTGTGGAATTGAATGAAGAAGGGAATAAAGACTTCCAGTATGCTTGACCATTCCACTCTTCCGGCTTCGGAGGCGGGTTAACTATGTACTTGAAGTCACGGAAACAGCTTATGTAATAATAATTGTGCCACACTGAGCTAGAAGTGTGTGGATAGTGAGTTTAACTTAAACACCCAAGCAGTTGAAGTTCTTGAACTGCTACTGCCCTGCTCAGCCCAAGAGTTTCCGAAGCTGCCCAAAGTTGCTGAAGCAATGTCTATGGCTACACCAATCCGCAAGAAGCGCAACTTCAAGGCTTTGCAGCTCGATGTCTCCCAGCCCGTGAAACCAAAGGAACCCGAGCCAGTCCCAACAAGAGTTGCTCCCGTGACCACAACAGCGAAGGGCAAGAAACGACCCCCGCCAATGACTCTTAACGCCCCCAAGCTTGGGGTCTCTAATGCTGTCCAGGATCCAGATGGCAATCTCATGACTGCTGCAGGTGGTCCTCTTTCCGTTCCTGCCACAGCATCCACAAATACACGGAGGAACACATACCATACAACACTTTCCAACACGCTGGCAAACCTTGACATGAGTGCGGAGACGCATTACGATCTTCGTAATGAAGACTTGAAAGATCTTCAGGAGCTCGGCCAAGGCAATGGTGGAAGCGTCAAAAAGGTTGAGCACACTCCCACTAACACGATCATGGCCAAGAAGGCAAGTCTTGTAGTTTCTCAGATCTCCATTTACTCAACCTTACATCATGTCTAGATCGTGCTCATTGATGCAAAGCCTTCCATACGGAAACAGATTCTCCGCGAACTTCACATTATGCATGATTGCCACTCGCCATACATTATCTCTTTCTATGGCGCATTTCTTTCTGATCCAAATATCTGCATTTGCATGGAGTACATGGACAAGGGCTCTCTTGATGGAATTTACAAGAAAATCGGCGCCATTGATATCGATGTCGTCTCCAAAGTTGCGCTGGCCGTGCTCGAGGGCTTGACTTATTTATACGATGTACACCGGATCATTCACCGCGGTGAGTTTAAACATGTGACAATCATGATTTTTTTTGTCGAGGTTGACGGTCATGTCAGATATCAAGCCGTCAAATATCTTGTGCAACTCGCAAGGTCAAATCAAGATATGCGACTTCGGTGTATCCGGTGAACTCATAAATTCTATCGCCGATACTTTCGTCGGAACTTCAACCTACATGAGCGTGCGTTTCTATATATTCTGTATCTTCTTTACCGAATCTATAAGGTTATCTCAAACAGCCTGAGCGAATACAAGGAGCACAATACACCGTCAAGTCCGATGTCTGGTCTTTGGGTATTTCTCTCATAGAACTTGCACTAGGACGGTTCCCCTTTGCCGATTCAGAACCGGATGACTCAGATCTGTCTGACTTTGAAGGCACACTGTCGCCTGGTACCATGGGACTTCCACCTAAGAAAGATCAAGACAAGACATCGAAGAAGGACAGGCGGAAGAGCAGGGGTGTCAGCCTACAGGGAGGTGGAATGATGATGAGCATATTGGAGCTACTCCAGCACATCGTCAATGAGCCTGCCCCACGGCTGACACCAGAGGGGCGGTTCCCTCAGGCGGCTGAAGACTTCGTCGATAGCTGTCTGCTCAAGGACCCTGATGCGCGGAGGACGCCCAAGGATCTCTTGGCAAGTCCCTTTTAGTTTGCTACTTTTGTCGTGTCGTTCTAACCCTGCCACCCAGAAACATCCTTGGATAGACAATGCTAGAGCATCGAAGTTTGACCTCGAGGTTTGGGCAAACACCTTTTGAATTCTTCATGGTTGCCCTGGTTGACTTCATATTCTCCATTATCCGCACCACATAATCTTATCCCTGCCTGCTGCCATTGTTCTGATTGCACATTTTATCCTCGCCCGTCGTCTGTATTATAGAAATACCCGGAATGTTATTCCTTCGACCAGCCCGATCTCTGAGGCATGTTTCAGCTGTTTTACACCAAGTACGTGCCCACATGAAGTATCTCACCGCTAACTTGTTGCATCGCTTTCCCGATATCGTTGAAACCCGCCCTCCTGGCCAGTTTCTCCGTCACTCGTAACAGCACCAGTACTCCACTGTCCGATTCCCGTCTACGGTGCACGATCGGCGGGTTTCGAAATGCGGGGCATCTGCTGGGCACTGCTCCCCACACCCTGACCAAGTGCCATTGCACCAAACAGTGTTGCTCGTCAGTGATCCCGGCGTGGCTCGTGCGATAATAGGACTGGCGGCTGTTAATGCTACAAGACTGATCATCCAGAGATTCATTTGCACCATCAGGATCGTAAGTTGATGGTACAGGTTGGTTCCTTACTGTCGAAGGCTTTGCGAGTCTATAAAAAGCTAAAGCGTGGGTCTGCTTTTTCCCAGTCCCCGTTGCTCAGGGTTGGCTGCCACGTTGGTCATTTTTGATGTGAGTCTAAGGTGGCATTCACGCCAGAAGCAGGAGACGCATGGAAGTTCTTTTGATAGGCTAATGGCCGTGATGATGCAGGCGTGCCGATAGCATGATGCGTCAATGGCATGATGCGTCGATGAAGCTTCGTGAAATTACGCTTGCCTTAAGTGATCCCGGCTTGCAAGGACAACGAATCATATGGAGGGTGTGTGTAATTCTACTTACGCTGCGCAACATGAGGTACTTCGCGTGCAAAACATTACGGTACCTCCTCAAGAAGACGCTCCCAATCTGTGTAAGTAGCGCTTGGTAGAAAGTCGTCCGCCGGCAGTTCCACATATATGTGCTAACCCTTGATGGCTGGACAGCAACTGACACGAAGGCATCAGACTGATCAAACCATGATATTAGGTTTGACAGGATTGATCTAGGAGGCTATCACCTGACTTGATGGCTTGCAAATGAACTCTGGTTGCAAGATAGACAAACGACACTGGAGGCTCGAACCCAGCCGTTTTTGGACGTCGACAAAAGCAAGGTTCAAAAACAAGCTTGCGGTTTTCAATCTCCGCCTCTAAAAAAAGCACTAGCTTGCGAGCGCCGAATGGTAGGCAGTGGTAGCGAGTCTAACGGTGCGGTACGGTCATCATTATCATTCCAATCATTCATGCGAGTTACAAACATGTCCATGAACGAAGTCTCGTAAAGGTAATAATAAAAAAAGGTATGTCGAAAACATAACGAAGTACTCGTCGTTTTTCAAAAAGGACGTGGTGCTTGTGGTGTGGTCCCGTAATAATAATACAAATATATAAGCTCGGCAATGGGGAATCATGGCAGGTCGTGTGGGGCCCAGTCATCGGCATCATCATACGAAAACCTCTTGTCCGTATTGGTATATCGCTCGTGGTGTATAGTGCAAGGGTGCATAGTTCATCCGTTCCTGGACGGATGTATGGAAATTGGGATGTTGGTAGGGAATAACGCGACCTTTGCCTAGATGGAAACTGTCACCAACACTCAATCAGCAAATAGTCCTGCGCGATGCGACATTGGAGAAGTAGCTCACCTCCATTTCGTGTGCCATTTACCGTGTGCATCTTGCCAGGCATATGGAAGGAGCATGATTTCAAGGAGCCACCAGGCTTTCTGCAGCTGCAGCTCGTCGAATAGAGGAGCAAGAGCATCACAAGTTTCGGGATTCGGCTGTGATGGTATAGTTGGAGGCTGAGTGGGAGGGCTACTAGTAGAAGGCACGTATGAGGATGCTTTAAGTTCTTCCATTGGTAGTGATACAACATCATCCGGTGAAGCAGGCGGTGGTTGCGGAACAGGAAGGCTCGATAATGGCATGCCGAGACGCTCAAGAGCTTCCTCATCAAAAAGAATGCCACATTGAGACTGGATGACCTGCTCAACCATCCAGCGAAGAGTGTTCTGCGCCAATGAGACCTCGACACAGTTCGCAACATTCCCGCCGCCAATGTCTGTACACATCTTATTAGGAAAGAATTAAGAGAATGCGTGTATACTTACCGCTATGACATCCCGGAAACCAGACTTCCAGAACATCTGTTGATGGTTCCGGCTCTATGTCAACACAGACAAGGGTTTCCGCATTTGCCTCTCCATTGACGATGGTTTCCTCGGTCCTCTCAACGACAACCTCGACCTCTTCGCACTTTGACTTTTTCTTGAACTTCTTTCGGAGCTTATTCCCCAGCGAACCGAATTTACCGGAAGCTTTGTTTTCCAGTTCCCCAACAGCTTTGCGTAACTTTGACATCTCAGCATATTCTGGATCAGGTGTGTCTGATTGAGACCGATGATAGAGTTCTGGCTGAAATCTAACGCGGCGCTATCAATAAGAGTTAGTACGGAACCACGCAGGTAATGGGCTGAATAGACCTCATCGAGAGCTAGAGCGTGTCGAAACGTCTTGATCAGGGTATTGGAGTCCGTGAATGGCAGGTTCCGGCTCATGAGCACCCCAGTGCTTTGAACGGTGTCCCTGAAATCGGAAGATTAGTTTCAAGTAGCTGGACAACGAAAGATAATTTACCAGACTCCTACGAACTCCACCTTAACGTCCTGTGAAAATGTCTGCTTAAAACCTGCGGCAAACTCATTGGCTACTTTGCCAGTCTGCTTGTATGCATTGTAGGCGAAGCTAACTTGCTGCAGGTTTGATTTTGGAAGCAGCCCAACCTGCGGCGATGTCTTAGCACGAAAGGCAATTTCCGATGATGCTCAATGACAACAAACCTTGTGCAGCATTCCCGCCAACGCGCGCGCTGTGTACGCTCCTCGAGAGAAACCTGCCTCGAGTTCAGTGGAATCTATCATATCCTCATTATGAAGTTCTCACCAAAAAGACAGATTTTGTCACCGGATCGGTAGTTATTCATGAGGAATTTGTAGCCTTCCATGACATGTTCGTCTAGATACCTGAGGAAACTCAAGCAACGTTGAGGCTCATTTCAACATACCGTGCTCACCATGCAAAGGCCTCATCCAACATCTTCGCGAGCGAAATGAACATGGGGGAAACGACTCCCGGAGAAAAATATGTCCCAACACCAGCCTGTATAACAAGAAGACTTGAGTATCCTTACCGGTACAAGCATTGGGACCTTGGATAGTGGAGCTGCTGGAGTACTGTATCTGAGCACGTACCTGATAATAACAGAGCTGGCAATCCGTGTCTTTCTTCAATAACGAGACGAACTTGACAACATTCGAGTTCTGTGACGGAACGATCCGGAAGTACCATTAGTTTCTACGTTCGCGGTACGTGTGTATGATCCTCACCGCCGTATTGTAAGAGCCTGCGGTACCGTCAAATGTTGCGATCAAGATCTTAGGCTCCCTCGATGACTCGCTTCCGCCAGTGTCTGACATAGTATCGAGCAGGCACGAACAAGAGAATCTGACGGTTATATGCGTTCGAGTTCTATAAGGGTGAGACGATACAAATCACCAGCGGGAGTTGACACGACCAATCTGCGTGGAGGTATTATTAGAAGAGAGAAGAGAAGCCTTGGCTAGAACGAGACGCCAGCGAGATCCTGATTCTTGTACTGTATAGAGTCTATGGACTAGAACACAGTACTACCGATATGTCAATGGTCACGGTACCGCGGTCTATTTGGTCGACTGGCGGCGGATGCCCTACCCTACTGCAAGACTGCACCTTGAGAAAGTTCTCCTTCCTCGCGGCCCACGGCTATTTGATGTCGTAATGATCCACCATGCTGCGTCCATGCAGCGCGAACGTTCGTGGGACATGAACAGATCCCCCAGGATTGAGCGTGCAGTTTGAATAAATTAAATCGGCGCGACGCAAGCGGAGTTGTTTTTCTTGCAGAGGATGTGCTGATGATTTTAGACTTCATTTAAACTCAGATCCCCTGACATGTGAACGGTTAAGTATGTCTGCAAATAGGTGTCACAGCCCTTTCCCTTAAGTTGACGGCGTTTTAAGCATCAATTGGGCTGTAGCGATGAGAGATTCCGCCCCGCCATTCCTGCGGCACTGATGCAAATTCGCCCCACTGGGTGAGTCCGAGCGGCGCTTGTATTCTTTGCCGACATTTATGCCATTGACATGTTCAAAAGAGCAAGAAGATGTATCCGGAACCTTGGGAACGCTACAACAGGCTACAACTTGTTAAGACAGGGCGATAAATACTTCCATTCCCAATGTCACTTAAACCGAATGATGCCTACGTTAGGCATTCTCGACTACGTAGAGTGCTGCGATCTAATCATCGCAAGCTCCTCCAGTAGCGTGCGGTGCCGATACGATAGTCGTATATTTGGCACGTTTGTCTGCGGTTGGTAATTACATACATAGGTCGAGTGGATGGGAACAGGCGTCGTACCTTGTGGATATCATTGCCTGCAGCGCCGGGAAGATACCATTCCCGACCGAGCCAGTGCCTTTTGACCTCCATTTCAAACCCACTCTGAACTACGGAGTTGCGAGCGAGCTCAGCTAGCGAGCTTTGAGGAAGCTTGTAGATCTGTCATTCAGGGGGGTAAGTAAATGGAGAAGATGAGGTTAGTGATTGTAGAATATCTTACATGAGCTGCGACACTATACTCCTCTAGTAATGGTTCCTGTTTTCACAGCGCCCAAGTGAGTTATCATCAATGCAGTATCAGAGAGGGGACCGACCTTTGTGAAATGGAATTGCAAGGGATCATCGGTGCTCAAACTTACGTTCAACCCGACTTTGAAGAAGTCTGGGAGTGGGTTGCGCTCATATGTCAGGAACAGCGCATTATTACTCAAGGGGCTCATAGCCAGCCCAATTTGTTTCAGGTAGAATAAGTATTGCAGTGCGGGCACCTTGCGAAGTAGAATCCCATGTGAAATCGAATGAGATGTGAGAAAAGCTGCGGTCAGGTGATCTGTGTCGCCTGCTTCACCAGCGTGAGGTCGGAAGACGAACGTGTCTGAGCACCAATCATTTTACTGGAGGAAACTCGGAGGAAGAAAAAACTAACTGAATCCTCGTGCCTTTCGCCAGTGGTTCAAGCTGGCCATGTTTGCATACATGTAGTACATCCTATGATCGTGATTCGACATTTGATTAATGAATAACTATAACAGGTCGGGAGTGCTTACCAGTAAGAAAAAGGGGGATTCTGTGGGGAGTCCCAGAGACGAGGGAAAGGGAATTTGCGGTGGAACCGGCGTTCCGCCTTAGATTCATCATCCACACTGTCGAAGCCGACAACCCGTTGCAAAAAGACATGAAGCTCGGGGTGTGATTGAGGGTCCTTTGTGACCTCAAAGAGAGGGCGGAAAATATCTACAGTCATGGTGAATTCTCGATGTGAGTGAGATTACGGGACGAGGCACTCACTGATCACAATTTCTTCGAATGTTTTGACCGCACCAGTTTCCTTGTACACTTGATAAAGTCGAGGAACTTGAATGAGCCAGCGAACATTATGCGAGAATAGGTTATTATTGATGATCCATTTTGCGAGCTTGTCCCACTCATCCACAGATCTACCATAAATACTGACACGCCATTCACAGTTCTAAAGGGTATGGTTCTAAGAAAGAAGTATCCCGAGGTTCGTAGTTGAGGCATTCTTACCTGGTACTTGCTTTGCTCCACATCATTCATGACCTCTGCGAAATGTCAGGAGGATGCGAAGAGAGGATCATAAAGCGTACCCCTAGTGATCTCAGCAAAGTATCTACCGTCGATCTTATTATCTATTTTCAGGAAAATCTCCCTCAATCTAGACTCGCCGATCGGATTGTACTTCAGGTTGAATTTATCAAACCGATGGAAGGAATCCTGATGGGCGTGCATGTCGAGCGTATTGATGGATAGGTCGTATGCGCTCAGCTTAAGCGACTGAAACACCTGTTCCAGCGTTAGGTCTGACCCGTCACGGAAGATGACAACATCCTAAAGTAGTGGACCGTCTGAGTAGCTAATATATACCGCAGGTGAAGTTATACAAACATGAGGGCTGCGTTTCATCTTTGATTTGATAAAGCGCAAGAGGTGCTTCTGGTTCATGCAACTTGCTAGATGGACGTGGGTGTCCACTTTCCGTACATTGTAGAAGTCCCTTAAATTACATGTCAGCCGATCATCTTGCACGTATAACCAAGGGAGCACCTGTGCGGTACACTCTGCAGCAGCCATCTTCATAAATTTTTGGCTTGGATTTCAACAGTCTCCACGCACCTTCATGTCTGCCAATTCTTGGAACTCGTTTAAGAGGCTGTACATTTCGAACTTGCTGGCGAGATACTTAAGCCTACGGTATGCGATACTTTTCGCAGGACCATCGGAGATAACACTGAGAACATAGTCTAGATCGACGAAGTACTCTCTGATAGTGGGTATATCGAAGAGTGGTTCCTTATTTTCTGCTGAGACACAGAGTGGGCTTGAGTTCTTCTGACAGAAGGAGACAAAATTACCGTTAACGCTCGAGTATACTTGGTACACGCCTTTGTCGTCTATTTCAAACTCCCACTCATGATTACCGGGTATTTCGCATTGGGATAAATTGAATTGGTCTTCTGGTGTGACGCGACCACCCGCGCTAATAATGGTCTCTTTCGCAGTAAAGCGCCAGTGAGGGGGAGGAGGCTTCGGGTATATAGTCCAAGGTCCGTGAAGGCTTTCTGTAGACGCAGCTAAAGACAAGTTAGCATCGGGCTTGACCCCAGAAACGTCCGCCAGGCCCTCAGTCACGCCATGGAAAACTCCATCGTGGTCTCTGGGGTTATCCCCCAGCCTCTGGAGAGACTTCGTGATATATTTGTCGCGAAGTTTGAGGCATCTCTGAAAAGACTGGGCAACAGATGCGAACTCGGGGGTAATCATGGTGTCTACTGTGGACATATATAACCTGAGCACTTCCGGCAGATTAGCTACGTCAGATGAAGACGTACTGTGACCGCGAGCATCCACAACAGGTTCTTTATCCTCATCATCAGAGAAAGGTGATGGGTGTGACTCTTCCGTCTTTCGTATTTGGGTTGCTTCACGAATAGCAGTCAACTTGTAACTGGAAAACGATGAACCATCAGGTTGAGGATGCGTGACACTTGATGCGTCGGAGGTGCGACGATGTGCCCATTTTGTCTCCTCCATCTAATCATAGGAGTTTACTTCATCTATTACATATGTAAATCGTTATCTCACTTGTTGCAGGCTCATTTCGTCGGTATAGCCGTAAAAACCGTCTCTGGGTTCGGGGATGGTCAAGCCAGAGCTCGAATCAAGAAACTCGTCCGAAGCTGGGGTGGGAGGCGAGGAAGGGGATGTATCTTCGCTCATGGTTGACCAGTGATATAGTGATACAATTGGAATGGCGATGGCGTGGTCCTAATAGCAATACACCGCGTTTTCGTGTCCGAGTAAGCCAATAGCCAAAGTCAATTTTACATAATAAAGAGCCAATAGCTAAAGTCAATAGCCAAAGTTAAATATATTATTATTTTTGGACTTATCATAAGAATTGATAGACGTTATTGTCATCATATTACCTCTTCCTGACACATCAAGGCGACGAGGACGACGCTAGGCTGCTAAAAGAACGTCTCCCTCGACGAGCGGTAACGTCCATCGTCATGGGAAATACTGCGTCGAACACTAGTCAAAATTCTCGTTCACCCGTCCCGAGCAGACGAATCGATTCATCTCCCCGTCGACAAGCCCCATCTCATTCCCCATCTCCCAACCCCCACCAACCGCATCGATCGTTGCGCAAAAAGAGAAAATCGCTTGAGTTGCCAGACCTGGCTTCGCTCACATTGACACCCGCAGCATCGTATCACAACTCTGGCAATTCTTCTCCGTTATCGCCTTACCGTCGGCCACTCAGAACAACTTCTCCCATCCCAATCCCGACTCCTGCTTTTAACAATGGCACTATGAATAATGCTTCAAATACAGGCACTTCGCCTCGTGGTCGCCAGCCAAATTTGAAAGGGACCGGAAACAGAGATACTGATACGGCCAACTATTCGGCAGAGCTACTCTTGGATCAACCTCCATCCACACACATCCCAGTGCATCATCGGCCACGGGGAAGCCCTTACTTCCGAGGCGCTTCTTTGCGGTATAACTCCACACATTCTTTCACATCTCGCGGCCAGTCCACTCAGCCTCGAATGCAAGAGCTCTATGCTGAAAGTGAAATTGACACATCAGTACAGCCCGATCCTTCTGGTTTTGTTCAGGAGACCGTACATTCAACCTTACCACTCGCGCTTCACAAAGCGGAGGAGGAGATAGCTGACTCGGCGAACGTTGATCCCGCTGGAGAGAACGGGCAGCTGATAAAACGACCAGATGATTCACATGAAGAAACAAAAGAACCCGTCTCCGTGAAGATTACATGGAATGGTGGTGGTAAAAACGTGGTCTTAGTTCGTGCTGGAGATGACGATTGGAAAGGACGTCTGCCTATGGAACCCGAGTATGTCATTTGTTCTTGCAACATCAGCTCCATTGCTGATGACTTGTCACAGTGATTCGTCGAGTGACAAATCATGGTCTGCTTGGGTACCACTCATGCCCGGTACTCATCATATTCGATTCATTGTCGACGAGCAATGGCGGGTAGCGGATGATCTCCCTACTGCTGTTGATGATGAGGGTAGTCTTGCCAATTACGTTGCTGTTCCTATCTCCGGCTTGACACCGCCTAATGCAGCTTCTGCTGTCCCTGCTGCACCAGTGGGGCGCCATCCACACCCCCATGCGCACTCTTTCTGGTCAACAACAAGCTCCACGCACGATTCCGTTACGGATACATCTTCAACCACGGATCCTAATGGTACGCGCGCAAGGTGGACGGATGTAATTCCTCCAGAACTCGTCGCAGCTGCTCGGGAGGAGGAATCCTATCTAGCATACACTGCAGGTCCTGAGTACGACCAAGCTCCATACCAACATGTCCCCACTCCCAACATTCCACCTGCCCCTGGACTGCCCCGGCATCTTGATAAACTGATCCTGAATACGAAAGTTGGGCCGTCTACAGCAGGTACCAGGGGCCGTGAACGAGATCGGGAGCGGGAGCGTGAAAAGGAACGCGAAAGTAGGCGACGACAAGGTCGATCCCTCCTGGGGATGACAAGCACCGTTGCTCGTGAACTTGATGCAGAACTGGAAACTCCTGCAATACCCATTACTACTGCAAGCGGTACAGATGTGACAAGCGTGCATCTGGCAGCTCCCGCGCATACTCGGTTAGGTCTTGATGGTACTGGGCTGAGTGATGATGCAAGCGTCCTACCTGTTCCGTCTCATGTCGTCTTGCACCACTTGAGTACCAGTGCAATTCGCAATGGTGTTTTGGCCGTCGCTAACACCACACGATATCGCACGAAGGTCTGCATTTCTGTACTAGGGTGTCCATTATGATTGCTAACTATAAAGCTACAGTATCTCACGACGATCTATTATAAACCTACATGATGATTTACCGTCTATCTTGCCTTTCCGGTTGACTACGAGTTGCAATTAGGAAATGTTTCGATGCATTACTTCTAGAACCTAGATTCGCTATCTCGACAGCTGTCGAGGGTTTGTTTTGTTACGGCACTGCTGTCATATGCAGTTCATTTTGTCTATATTTTATGAAGCTGTTCGCTCCTACTACTGTTTCGTGATCGTCTGTACGTGACGCGTGGTATTTTAGACAGTGTTGTCACGAACACATAGGGACTCAGACAAACCGTCGCTACGATCTTGACATATCAGAATACCTACCAACTCAAAATGTATCTCCTCTTATGTATAAAAATTCTAAATGCGATTGATTATCTGCTGCATGATTTTTGCATATTCGCCATAGCGACGTACCTCTGCTCGTCAGTATTCCTATGACGAGCGACGTAGCACGCCCTCCTATGCAAGTCAACGTTCAACAACTTGAATAGTCTGAGCCTCGGCGAGCTCAAAAGGTTCCGCACAAATGAGTGGTCACTGCACAACGCAGACTAGCAACGGCAAGGAAAGAACGCGCACACTGGCTTTCGTCACTGTGCACAATTGTCCAGTAGTGAAAACGCTGATTTGTTTTCTCAATGTCCAAAACACTAAAAATGTTCTTCATGACCGTGCCGCTCAGATCTACAGGCACCCTGACAACTCACCACTCGAAGGCCTGACGAGCTCTGTAGTGGTATGGCCTTATAGTTGGGCTTGATCATGTTTTCCTTCGCTTTCTCCTGTCCAATGATGTCTCAACAGCAATAGTCACCCTGTGCCGAAGTTCGACGTCCCTCCACCTCTTCCATCAGCTCCTGCTTTGCACCCTAGCCTTCCTTCCTATCACGGCACCTGCACGATCTGCGGACTCGAGTTTATATTGGGGTTTTGGTGTTGTAGGATGGATCCAACGGACGACTGTGTGTGAGGAAGAGGTTAAATCACAAGGCGCAAGAGGTATGCAACACACACTCCCATCCCAAGTTGAAGCTGACAAGAATGGATGGAACCTTGCCAGGAGCATAGGCAATCCCCTTCCTTCTGATTTTTTGATGACCTGCCACTGTCAGTGCTGGCGTTACTCCTTTGATTATGTCCACCTTGGTATCGAGACTTTTTGCTAGCTTCTCAGCAAACTGCCTCCGAGCCACGTCCTGCACATCCCCCAGGACCCGCATGCATTCTTGTTCATACAATATCATTTCTGATAGTGCTTTGGGGTACTACGAAGAGTCACCCTATCTTAAATGAGTGGACATTGACTTAACTAGATTGGAATAGTCATCAGCCTCTGCACGCCTTCTACCAGTACGCCCAATCATCCATGCTCTGAGTTTTTTCTGTTGTTACGGGTGGTTTTGGATCGTAGGGCAAGCGCAACGCTGAGCAGGAGTTGGATGCCGTATACACAAATTTTTCGGTATATTTACCCTATCCTCAGTACCTTCACCACAATAGACTAGTGGTCAGCACTAATATAGGATACAGTGGGGATATAGGCAGTCACCACACAATCCCGGGCCTTAGTGATGCTGTAGTGTGCGTCGCTGCTGACCGAATAAGCCCAAAGGCCCATTGGGATGTACTTACGGAACTCTAATGCGAACATTGTCTTGCACCTAAGCATCGTATACCTACTACTCTATCTTGTCCCAATACAACAGCATCTCTGGGAGTACTTATGCACCCACCCGAGCAAATCACATTATGGCCTCTCCTCTTGAAAAGAGGAAACTAATGCTCTCCCAACATTTACGCTTCGTTGCTGTAAGGCGAATAAATTAAAATTTGACGCATATACTCACTGTAGCTGCGCATATAGCCACTAAAATGGAGAAAAGATGACGAGGGCAAGA
>LVVM01006631.1:0-26321 GCA_001882365.1 Rhizopogon vesiculosus | reverse complement strand
ATTTTCCAACTCGATTCGACTCGGATCGCCTCGCGGCAACACTACCGTGTGCTATTTGCACAGTCAGACTGCAACTTCCACAAAAGACAGATGGTTTAGGCGGCCAACAAAACTGAAAGTTTGACCTGTTGAGCAGTGATGCCTCGAGAAAGTAGGAGGTCATCAGGAGAACTTTTGCTTCGCATGTGGTGTCTTTGTCCTGGGTGCTCTCTTAGGTTTATACTTAATAATAGAAGAACTTGGATATGATAGCACATGTTGTTCAGTGTGTTGACACCCTCGGATGAGACCCACAAGCTGGTTGCACCGAAGACGCAGAGAAAAAAATACTGTAGCGTAGGATTTGCAAATCTTTTTTTTTTTTTTTTGTAAAATAAGCTGTAGCATGGCCACATGAGGTAGGACCAGTGAACTAGTTTGCGGAATGGAGAGGGCTAGACTCAGTGCAATACATATGACTCAGTACTTGAGGAATTATTTCTTCCTTCTCCCTGTGATTTAATTTATATTTAATTTTGTGAACCATCACATATATAGTTCAGGTGCCCTGGCATCGTCAAGTTCTTACTGCATTTTCTGTAGGCAGCTCTCCTGCACTTGTCCCTTTCAGTTGGCAACATATAATTTACTGCATGAGAATCAGAGAGGAGATGCGGATGGTTGGACGATGGAGTTGCTCCATGAATAATGATATTGCTTTTCTCCCTGCACGCAAGGGTTCTATACTGAGCGCTGTCAAGAGGATGAAATCGGCACGTATCCTTATTGACGACCGCAAAAACGACTGTGTACTTCCGTCGGCACAAACCTTCGTGCTGAATATATAGCGAAAGTTAAAGCCCGATGATGAAAATAGTGGCGCAGCACTCATTGAGTCATAATGGCAGTGAATTCGGATGCCCATTACAAGAAGAGGGTAAAGTACGGCACACAGACAAGAGCTTCACTTCACGAGCGCGTTGCCCCTACGAAATGTGTCAATGACAGTCAACCGTTATCAGTAGGGCACATACCGATTGACCATAGCTTGCTTGTGCGCCAGCTCCTTGTCAGTAATAGCTTTGCTGTCTCCATTAACAACAGCGATGATCTCGCGGGCTAAACGCTCTTCTAACGTCTTCCCATTCTTGTTCTTGCTGGCGGCTATTACAGCATGGACACCCGCTCTTACGCGCTGTTTTTCTGTAAGAGCAGCAGGTCGCACGACGTTCTTTCCTGCACGTTTGTATGTTATGCATTTGACAGCGGGGGAAGCTGTGATGAGGGCATGGCGGAGAATTGGGAGTGGTGGTGCGCGGGTGAGAGCGTGGATGTAGAGTAGGGTGCGTGAGACGATGCGCTCTGCTTTTGCGCGTTGTCCGTGCCGCTGCAAGGAAGACGCAAGGAAGTGAAGGAGGGGGTCAGATGCTGGCGGGATTAGCATTTGTGAAGCGTCCGGAGTTGAAGCAGGGGTCGTGGAAGGCAGGGGGGTTGGGTCAGATAATATGTCTGATAGCGAGGACGAGGCGTTGAGGTTAACATCTGATTCGGACCCCATTAGCAAGTCGAGCACCTCTTTAGACTGGGCGAGTGTGCGTTCGTCTGCAGAAGAACTAGCATGGCGAGGGAATTGTAGTGTTTGTCTTAACGCTACAAAAGATGGAGGTACGCGTTGAGGACATGATCGAAAAAAGTGTCTTGACGCGCTGAACGTCAGTAGGCGCATCGTCGCGGACGGCAGCTATCAAGAAAGGTTCCAAGTTTACTTGAAAGAAGTTACTTCACGTTGTTGACGGTTGTTGTTACAGTCTATGGTAAACGCCTATCACTAATTCAAAGAATATCCGCAAAACTTCCTCCCGTGAAGATGAAAACATCCAAGCAATTCTTGGGTCTCCAGTCTGCATCGGATGTGGATGAGCAGGAAGACCGAGACATAGGCGAGGAGGAAGGTCAAGAAACAGGCGAAGAGGAAGACCAAGAAATAGGCGAGGGAATGGATCTCGAAGGATATGCTGGCCCGAAGGTGGTTCAGCCATTAACGCCCGAGGCGCTGGCAAAGTTCAATGCTGCGCAAGCTCGCACTGGTGTAATCTATATCTCACGAATACCTCCTGGGATGCGTCCTGCCAAAGTACGGCATCTAATGAGTGCCCACGGCGAAGTGGGAAGAGTCTATCTCCAGCAAGAAGGTGTGATGGTTCTGCACCATGCATGCTATGCCGCTTGCTGACCTTGATCAAGATCCCAAACGTGCGTTCCTTCGTCGAAAGCACACATCCACCAAAAAACCGCATTTCACTGAAGGCTGGGTCGAGTTCAAGGACAAGAAAGTTGCGAGATCTGTGGCCGAGATGCTAAACGCGCAGCCTATTGGCGGTAAGAAAGGTACCCGTTGGCGAGATGACGTATGGACTATGAAGTACCTCCCAAAATTCAAGTGGAACATGTTGACAGAGCAAATAGGTGGGTGTTTCGAGCTCCTGTCGTGGTACACGTGGAAATATCATTTCAACCCCCAGCACACGAAGCTGCTATTCATACTGCGAAGTTGCGCGTCGAGCTTGCACAGTCAAAGTCGGAACAACGTGATTATCTTAAGAATGTTGAACTGGCAAGAGTACTGGACAAGCGTAACGCAAAAAGAAAGGAGAAGGGTCTAGGGCCGCTTGAGCCATCGAAACCGCTCAAGCGTCCCTCTGAAAGTAAAGAAGAAGAACCTCGGAAAAGAAAGAAACCTGCAGAGGATACCCAGCTTGATAGTGTTCTTGGTAGCATATTTTAGTCGCGTTATTGAACGAGTTCATTGTGTGCACGGGCCAGCCGTCGGCACCGATTAAAGTTAAATCGGCGCGTGAATGCGGAAGAAGAGAACATGGTTGACGGAAAGAGCGAGTTGCATCGCGACATTGTCGACAAAGGTTTGAGTCGGTCAACTGGCAGTAGTTGGTCTCAAAAGCTCACAGTCTCGCGATTCAAGAGGTCTGTCCTTCTCCATCATGCTCGGCTCAATACCTCAAACTCCACCCTCTTCTCATTATTACTTGCCGTGGAATATCGTCTCTGATTTCTCTCTCAGTTCTTACTTCTTAAGATATTTCTAATGTCTTCCTGGCCCGCTCCTGCTTATCCTCCACCTCGCCGCTCGCGTTCTCGGTCACCTCCTCGTGGCGGTCATCCTCGACCACCACATTCCGACGCTGCGTATCCTCCAGACCAGCACAGAGGCGGCTGGGATTCACATGAAAGGGATAGGGAGAGAGTATGGGTCGAGTACGAACGAGATAGAGCTGCATACGAACCTACTCGTCGTCGAAGCCGCAGTCCCCCGCCAGACGATAGTATGAAAAAATTCACCAATTTTAGCTCTCTTACAGCATATTGACATACCGAATTCGTATAGGTAGGAAACGCCGCAGGTCCATATCTCCTTATGACAGGGAAAGGGAGCGATATGACCCGCGCCCACGTTATGGCGACGACTATGGTGTTTTTACTGCCCTGAAATCGTGTCCCATTTCTAACCTCCTTTCTAGATGCACATTCCCGAGCATATAGTTACAGGTCTCCTCCCCGAACTCAATTTCCGCCACAATATCCTCCTCGTCGGGCACCTGCTGACCCGCGGACTCTAGACCATCCCGCAACCCTAAAGCAGTACGCTGAATGGTTCAGATACTTCTACCCTCAGCAAGCCACCGAAGAGGACACTGCAGACAAAGCAGCGGAGCACGAAGCCGGCGATGGTTCCAAGCCTCGCAATGGCATCCGTGCTCGTTGGGAGAAATACAAGAAGGAATTTATGGCAAATCAGGTTAGTCACCGCCAATCTCTCAAGCGCGGTGTGTGTACTGCGTGGCATACTTTGTCCTTTGCCGTCATGAGTTTTATGAAGCAGCAGCTGAACGTCTTTTGTTATGTATGTAGTTGCAGACCATGTTTGATCACCATAGGAAGTCCCCGTGGTTTGCAGAGAAGTATGACCCAGCTCAAGAGTTTGTTGCTCTACGCCGTCGTGTTCGAAAGGAAGGTTGGAGAGGGCGATTAAACACGTTCCTGCTTGACCTCGAGTCGGGCAAGTTTGATCCTGACTTGAGCGAGCCTGAAACAGACACGACTTCTCCGGTGAAGGAAACAGTCGAGGCTGGTGAGGATACGAAAACTGGCGATGATGATATGCAGTTCAACCTCGACGCTGAGGACGACGCTGGTGAACAGGAACCCAGCCGCGTCGAGGCCAACGGGAAGTCTATGAATGACAACAAACGCAATAATCGTGGCGAAGAGATTGCCGTACCTCCGGAAGGCAACCAGGTCATGATTCGCACTATCCCACCTGATATTGGCCGCATGAAGCTGGAAGAGGTGAGTGTGGTTGTTCTATGTGTTTATATGAATTCATAGCGCGTTGTAGGCATGTAGTAAGGTTCCGGGATACATGTATCTAGCGCTTGGCGATCCTCTCCAGAAACGCAACTATTACCGGGCAGGCTGGATTAGGTTCCGTGACGATGCTGATATGACCGTCGTGATGAATGAGTTGACGGATAAGAAGGTGACGATCTGCATTTTGTTCCGCGTGGTTCGTATTAACATGACCCCGCCAGATCGAAGGCTTCAAGCTTCACGTTGCTCACACTGTTAAGCCCTTTGTAAACAGAGTTCGCTATGTTCCAGAAGTCGCCAGCAAGCCAGACCGCATCGAAAAAGATCTTGCGAATGCAAAGCTTTTAGCCTCTATTTTAGAGGAAGAAGCTATGGCACTACGCCAGTTTAGTCCCTCAGGGCATGAGTCTTCGGCGACCAACGGAGATACAAAACTCGTGGATGCTGTGATGAGTGATGCACATGCAGACCATGAGGACGATTCAGAGCCGAAAGAATCTGGATCTGAGGCTATAGAACGGAGGATAGAAAAGATTATGGCAGACCTTGGCGAACAGGGAGTGGTTGATGAAAAGGTGATGGAGGCGAAGAAAGTATGTGGATGTATTGCCGCTACTCAACAGTCCCTGACATTCCCTTTTTTGGCTTCTTCTAGGCGGTTATTTCCCTCGACTTATATCTTGCCTATCTTCGTGCAGCCTTTCACGCGTGCTATTATTGCGCTGTTGTGACTGACCACCTTGAAGAATTGCAGCGTAAGTGCTTGAAGCACGTGAGAAAGCCTCTGTCCAAGTCAATGCTTGAGGAGGTGAAGGCTGCTGAGGCTGAGAAAGACAAAAAGGAAAAGGACGATGAGAAAGAAAGTGACCCATTACCCCCTAAGCCGTTCGAGAACAGAGACTGGAAGCGCAATGGTAAGCTCCCTGAAATGTTTCAATTCCGTTTCGCTGATCAGGTTGATTCAGATGAGCGCTGGCTTGAGTGGTTTGACAGCAAGATTGCGCTCCTGATCAACCGCAACGGCCTCGACCCGCATGAATATGGTGGCAAAGATCCCGACGAGTGAGTGTTTTCTTGGTTGCAGATTGCCGGGAATGTCATTTTCGTTGCAGGGAACTGAGCAAAGCGGTTGAGCAATACATCAAGCAGGAGGATGAAGGGAGATTCCGGTGTAAAACGTGTCAGAAGCTCTTCAAAGCTACCTCGTTTGTCGAGAAGCATGTCGCGAATAAGCACCCCGAATTGGTGAAACAGCTCGACGAGGTATGCATGTTAATCTCCATTTCTTGCAGCCCGTCTCACGATCGTCGGCTCTTTAGGTGCCTTACTTCAATAATTTCGCGCTTGACCCACACAGGATTCAGCCGTTCACACACCCACCTCCTATTACCGGAAACAGTCAGCCTCCCCCCCAAGCTTTCGGCATTCAAGGACCCCCAATGGTATACCCGCCTCCCGACTATGGCCGTCCGAACCCATATTTTGGCTATCCTGCCGCATATCCACCACCACCACCCTTTGGAAACAATGGCCACTGGGATCACTACGGATATCTACACAACACGGGGATATATCCTGCCCCTCCGCCTCCACGAAGGGATGAGGCAACCACTGCTCGCAGGCTCAGTGATCGTATCAGCGGTTATGCCCCAAATCTGGAGCAGCCTATGGATGTTACAATTTTCGCGAATGCTGGACTTCCTGCTAAGCCACAAGTTACGATGGACGTTGTTGGCCAGACTGCGGCAGATCTTGGAAGGAAAGGTCGCCGAGGAGGAGCTACGAGCTCAGGTCCACCGCCCCCTCCGCCACCCGATGCGAAGGAAGATCCCAGGGCTGCTGGGGGCAAGAAAGTCAGCTACCACGATATGGATTCGGTTGCTGAAGGAGATGTTGAGTTGACCTACTAAGGTGATAATACGTACCTGGTTTTACTTGTCTACGTTTCGCAATATATTTTGGTGATTTTGTCGCATGTTGGTGCTTGGAATGGTTTTCTTCGGAAGTTTCTAGGAGATAATGCCGGAAGTTATTTGATTGGCGATAAATGAATCGGGACAGGGTATGCTCAAAAAGGAGGACTCTTACGGTCACGTAAGTTTAGCAAAGATTGAAAGCTCTCCCTTTGGCTACCGGTCCCAATTTCCCCCCCACTTCAATCTCGTTCCCAAACCACTTATTACCGCGTCCTCTGAATCTTTTGCGCAAGTTCTGTCATTTGAGACCTGAATTATACCGCGTCGGCTGTTGCCGCAACCCCTCCCTTACCCTACGGCACTATCCTCGATGAGCGGGGCCAAACCAACTGCTCCTCGTCTCCCGGTGTCTGTCCTTGTCAATGAGGAAGGTGTCTTAGCACCAGAAGCCCTTGGCCCAAGCAAGTTTGCGGTGACGTGGTCAGCAGAACCTCCGCCGCCTGTACTTGCACCCCTTATGGAGCGCCAAGCTGTCCTCAGTTCATCTGACGGGGAGTCCGAGGCTTCAGATAAAGATTTTTATTCGTTTGGAGAGAAACAATCACAGGCCGAGCTTTCTGACGAATTCGACTCTTCACTTAGCCACCGCTTCCGGCTTCAGCAGTATCCCGCAGCTCATCACCACGATGAGACTTCTAGTCATATACCACGACTTTCTCGTGCAGCTTCCATGCCTTTGCCATCACAGCTAGAGCATCTTAAAAATCCCCGTAGGACTGGATCCAGTACTCCCGAAATGCCTGGCCAACCACTCCCTACGGATGACAACGCTGAGTACTCCCGGTTTCATGAGCTTTCCTTGGAGCTTGCGGACTCCGTTCAGATGGTTGTCCAGACTCTATTACAGATCTCCCCAGCACAGATTCTCGACCCAGCGAAAGAGCAATTTGCCGCATGCTCACTATCGGTTCCCACTGCTTGCATGTCTGCAGTTTTCACGACCATGAAGAATCTCAATTACATTTCGGCGAATATGCCAGATCTATGCGCTGACACATTCGATCGTGTACCCACTCATATTTCCGGCGATTCTACTTCGAACGTTCACCGTTTGCCTGGACCGCCTGTCACTACCGACTTCGATATCGGGGAGATGCTGCAAGGAGTTGGAGATGCGTTGAGTGGGAAGGCTGCTGAAGTCGGCGTGGATCTCGTCTTGTTCCACGGCGATGTAGGGATGAGGCATGTCGCGGTCAAAGGGGTAGAATGTGGAATTTCTAATGTGCTGATACACGTGAGTGTGGTGGTTGCGGTACAAGTCATTAGTCTCACATAGTACAGGTCGTCCGTCAAATTATCGATACTACACACCGCGGCGACTCCATTGACTTGGGCCTCAGTATCACTTCATCTATCTTTGGCTCAAGTGTATCGCCTTCTACAGAGACACCGAGTTCGGCAATCAGTGGTGCTTCCTCCCCTGTCCCTGGGGATGACGATGAAAGCTTGCAGTGCACATTCGAAATCCGTCACCGCCTTCAGTCGCTGGAAATGCCGACGGATGGCATGACTCCTACCAACTTAAACCCTCCTAGAACTTCCGAGCGCCCAGATCCGAACTTTGATTCATTGCTCTTCCGACGTCTGCTTCTTCGATGCGGCGCGTCTCTTTCATCCGAGGTTCCTGATGACATAACATCAGGAAGGACGTACGAAGTCAAACTGCGACTTCAGCGGGGTTCGCCGGACGCTATTAATGCGAAATCCTCTGCCATATCCGAACAGTCAAACAACCTTGTTAGCGGTGTCCGGTTAGGAACGGAGCCGTCTCTCGAAGAGCTCACTCAATTCACTGAAACCTTGCGTGGAAAGAAGGTCACATTGTATGCAAGCACTGCAAGCTCATTTGCGCATCACCTGACGAGCTATCTCACTGCTTGGGGGTTGGACGTCAGTCATGTGTCGTCAGAGGTTGATGCAGATGGTACTCCAGGCTCTAATGAAGCTCCAGCTCCTTCAGGCAGGGAGCGTGGTTCATCTGATCCTCGGGGTCCAGCCATGAACGGTTCTAACCGCCCAGCCCAGGCATTGTCATTTGTAATGATTGATGATGATGTCGCCGTCCTCCGGGACAGGCTGCGGAAGTACAGAGCCGAGCAGCCCATGCCTCTCAACCTTCACTCTCGGAAACGACCGTCTTTGGCTGCTCACCACCGCCCCAAGTCGTCACCGCAAGTAGCCCGTTCCCTTGGTTTTGGATCACAGGCTTCATCACCATACGGCCCCGTGGTCGTCGTTCACTTCACCAGCCTATCGAATTACAAGCTAGTGAAGGAAATTATACATTGCGATCTCGCATCCCACTCCTACGCGACATATCCACCCGAAGTCATGATTATTCCTAAGCCTGCGGGGCCGCGCAGGTTTCTCACTGCGCTCCATACTGCTGTGACGAAGCCCATTGTTGATCCCTTCTTTTCTCCGATCGCCACATCACCGCTGAGCCCTGGTTTGCACAGTTCGCCTTTTTTCAATTTACCTCAGACCAGCCCAAAGTCTCCTTCTTCTCGTCCGTCGACTTCAGCACGGTCCAGCTCTGACCGGTCCGTCCGATCTACCAGAGACGGTTCAGGCGAACACCACCCACACGCACCCCCGTCACCTCTCAGCCTCGCAGATAATATGGAATATTTCCCTGAAACTCAGAGCCCTGTAAGGCTTGGCCAGACACCATCCTCCGGCCTCGTTATCTCGAGCCCTGATGGACAGCCGGCGGGTATCATCTTTCAGCCACGCGCAAAATCAGCGAAATCTGTTGCGCCCTCACCCAGTGGTATTTTGGTTGATCGAGATAAACCGCAGTTTTTAGTTCCCAATACTGATCGACTGCGGAGTTCCACCCCCCGTCGTCCATCCGACGGAGACCAGAAGAAGCAAGGTCAATCACCGCTGTCATTTGCTGCTTTGCATTCCAATGTATTAGGAAGTGCGCTAGAATCGTCTCCAATTGAAGGTCTGACGCCGATATCTGGTACACCCAAAGCAAAGGGAAAAAGGGCAATTTCCCCACAGGCAGAAGAGCCCGTCCCCTCATCGCCGCTATCTCCACCGTCGCGCATTGCAAGCACAGATCTAAGGAAAATTTCATCTCCTCCTGGTTCTCCAACGATAGGGGACCCTCCGCCGAGTGCAGTTGCGCGAAGACCAGGAAGACGGACGACCCACGATGGGAAATCTTTGACTTCCCCCGTATCGGGGAAGGTAGGCAAGGGTCAACCTGACTCGAGCATCATACCCCCCATTAGCGTGCTCATAGTCGATGGTACGGACTTTAAATTTGCCCAAAACTCCTTCTAATCGGGGTTTTCAGATAATCCCATCAATCAGACCATTCTGTCAACTTTCATGAGAAGAAAGAAGATTAAGTATGACGTGGCCAAAAACGGAGAAGAAGCCGTGCAGAAATGGCACAACGGCGGTTTCCACTTGATCCTGGTAGGTTATTCGCCCTCGTGTAGGCCTTTATTAAGCCGAAGTGTTACCAGATGGACATTCAAATGCCTGTTATGGACGGCATACAAGCGACGAAAGAGATCAGAAGATTGGAGAATTTAAGTGGTTCCTCAGGCTACACTCCAGGAACACCGCTATCTGACACTGCATCGGACGGAGCATGTTCAGACATTCGTTCTACAGCCTCGCCCTACCGTTCGGCTGTCATTATCGTGGCTCTCACGGCATCATCTCTTCAGAGCGACCGAGTAGCAGCCCTGGCAGCAGGATGCAACGATTTCCTGACTAAGCCGGTTTCTCTGGAGTGGTTAAACAATAAGATTATCGAGTGGGGGTCGATAAAGGCTCTGCAGATGTGGGCTGACCTACGGCCGGAGATAGTGAAAACTCTTTCGAGTGAGCAGACGGCCCAGGCCCAGATGGTGGCTCGTCGGTTGCACGTCCCTGAGGGTCGTACGACTCCAGCCACCGGCTCTCCAAGCAGATCGTCATCAATGGGCAGAGGGGGAAAAGGAGACACCCCTGTTGAGCTCCCTTCTGAGCTTATTGCGAAACCTGCGGACCCGAAAGAAGACGAGCCACCATCAAAACCCTCAAATGACTTGCCTGAGAATGATTCTCCAGGATCATCCCCCTCGTCTGAATCTTCAGATTCTTTCGAGCGATCTGGTGAGTACGATAATTTTAATTGTTCCTTTCTTGCGTTTAGATTTGCGACTTTAGGAGAGAAGCCGGCTTCCCCACTTGGTGCGCGTGGTGGAAAGCACTTGAAAAATCGACATTGATTATTTGCCACAGCTGCTGAAAATAATGATACGGATGATGCGGATACTGCAAAGCCAAAGGACGCGAATTCACAAACAGGTATTTTATTACCGTCTCAAACGTGGTTGGATTTAACTTTACATATTTATGAAGATGGAGAAGAATACCACGAAAGCTCGTCGGAAACATCTTATGCGACTGCAAGTGAAACATCAATGAATACTTCCGAATTCCATGACGCCCCCCGATCTCCTCAATGACTTCGTTGGGCGACCTTTAGGAGCTTTGCGAGGCTGGCCGCGCCTATGGTCTTACCAATCTACCTGAAGGTCGCCGGGTTCTTCCGTAAATATCTTTAACCTGAACAACGTTTCCGTATACCTTCTACATACACCTTTTCGTTCGTGTTGATTTTCTTTCGGACGCGCGCATTGCATGCTCGCTTGATCTTCTCTTGGGTTTTATGGGGTTTTATGGGGCATCTGTCTTGGTTTTTAATACCTTTAGTTACTTACTGACACTTATTGGGTTGTAGTACTGGTATAACACACGATGTCTCGTTAGAACATTGGGGGCGAGTAAACGGAAATGGTGTTCTCACCATGGGCATTAGAGCGATTCGGGGGATGCCTGAACTTGACGTGTCGCGGGAATTGGTTGTAGGTGTCATGTGGGCGCAGGACTTGATGACAGGACAACATGCCGCAGTGAAGTGGCAGGAAGTGGCAGCATCATGATTGTTGAGTAAAGATCTGCACTGCATATGGAAGTAATCTATAAGATCAGAATGAGATGGCTATATTAGGCCATGGATGGTCAGGTACTCGGTGATTCAAGTGACGCAGTAGTATGACAGCCGTGTCTGGAAACAAACCTTCCTGGATACGTTGTAATAACTCTTTCTTTTGTCTAAAATATTTCAAATCGTATTGCGGAGTGCAAATTAGAGTTTCAAGCTCAAGGAACGGTGTAATAACGCCTTGTTAGCGCCCCTAGATAGGTTAGTTCAGTGGCTCGGCTTCTCGGCCCCTGAAATTTGGCGGAAAAGTGATGAATACGTATAGAAAAACATACCGCATTCGGCATTCGCCGTACCGGAGACTCCTTTCGTACTCCGCGTCGGCGACTTGAGAGGATTTGGGTACCGTCTCTCAACAACACCTCGCAGAGGAAGAACGGATTTGTTCTCTTCCCTCGCTCACATTCGTCTCCCCTCTTCTTCTCATCGCTTCCAGCAACGATGAATACCATCCAAGACTCCCACAAGAGGACTTCCATCAGTCAGCTTCTCAATCCATCTTCTGACTCCTCAGTCTACTCCCATGCGCCTCATCTTCCATCGCCTGTTGCCGTTTCACAGTATCAACATGCTCAGCACCAGTCACAGGCCAACTATAATCAATCAATAGAGCCTGAATCCACTTTCCACCTCCGAGAAGCCAGCTGGGAGCCTAGTGAAGACCGCTCTGCGCCTAAACGTAGAGTCGACAATGTCCCTGGTCCTGGTCGCCCCTACCAGTTGCCACCACACCCTCACATGCATGCTGAACCCAATGGTGACATGGTACACCGCCAAGGGCGATCAAGAATGGATGAACCTGGAAACTATGGAATGGCCCCGAATTCTTGGCCATCTCAAGCAGATATGTCCAATCCTTCCTATGGGTCTTCTGTTGTTGCACCAATGTATTCGGACGAACGAACAGGTAAGTAAGCATGTGGGATGCACGAGAATTCTCATTCAAAGCTCTTTGTCCACGCCAGCCTTATCAGGCGACTATCCAGCGAACAGTTAGCTTGCTATTTGGCTCATCGATTGCGCCACTGACTTCGTTCTTAGCTCAGTACAACCACCCTTCGCAAAACTTCCATCCTCAACCTCAACAACTACAGGGACACCATAATTCATGTAACTATCATCTCGCTGATTATTCCTACTCTAGTTTCTCAAATTTCACCGATCCAAAGCCTTGCAGCATGCTGAAAGAGCTTCTGTTCGTATAGCAGCCCGTTTCACTGCCCCATTACCAGGGCAGCCCATGTTTGAAGTACCCATGCATCACCCAGCAGGAATCTTCCTGTATCACGCCCACGCCCCCGCCCCAATTCCCCCCCAAAAGCGACCTTCGACTGAAGAAGGAGAATCGGCGCCAAAGACTAAGAAGGCGAAAACCAAAGCAAAGACTACGGAAGGAAACGGTACGCTCTTATACGTTACCTTCTCCTGATGGCTGACGGTATGCCAAGGTTCATCCAAACGTGGCTACAATGCTAGGAAGCGTAGCGAAGCTGCTCAAATTGCAGCCCAAAATGGTTCGTTGATTTAGGATGGATATGACAAGTGCTAACCCCATGTAGCCCAGTTAATGCCGACTGTTTCCTACGCATCTGCCCCTGCAGACAAGGGCAAAGAGAAAACAGCAGAGAGTAAAGCCACTATTGCTCGATCACACCCATTTGATTCTGATGTCCCTAAGGTACCATGCGCATTGTGACGGGCGATCAAGGACAAAACGCCGACTCTGCGACTCAGTTGCACCCTGAGCTACAATTCGCTCGGTGCATGTCAAATCGATATCGGTCTGAACAGTTCCCACGTTGTGTGTCATGTACACGTCGCTGGGCTGGTGACACATGTCGATTCCAGGGCATACGATTTTTCTTGAAAGATAACCAGAGAAATATTGTTGGCGTTAGCTTTGTTGAGAACCAGCAACCGGATGCACCAAACATGCATTTTCCCTCAAGCTGGAATGTTCCATTGACTCTCACTCATATACGGCGAACGAAAGTGAGAAAGACTTCATTTTGGCAAAACTCCGACCCTGACCATATGATACTTTAGAGGACGATAGCTCATGCTCTTCTCCCAACGCTTCGACAGGAACTGCAACACTTGAACTACCCAGAGATCATCCGAAGGACCCGAGAGAGCGAAGTGCGCGCTACTTGCGGTCAGTATCACGACCTTTTGTTATTTCTGTTTTGCTGATGATGTTGATATATAGATACCTGCATGACCTCGATTTTCTCCAGCAGTTGGATGTGCCGATTATGTGGCAGGGAAGCATGCGCGGAATGCTTCGAGCAAGTGAAAGATCTTACCGAAGATCGCCCTGGCGCGACCCAGTCTGAGATCGCTTCCCTCCAGGCCCGACGTGACAAACACGCTCATAGCAATCCATTTTTCTTGTCTTGCACGCGCCGAAACGAACACCACGCCAAGGACTTCTCACCGATGTCGCGCTTTTGTAAGGCAGAGCTCGCACAGGCGATTAAGGACATGGAAGCTATGCTCAAGGAGCCTGACGTTGATGCACTACCTGACGTTGGAGCAATTGATCCATCATTACAGGCAGAACAATCAAACGGGACTGCTTTAGGGGATGGGTCATCTTTAATCCAGGCTACAGATTCGCAAACTGGCGGCGAGAAATCTGCACCTGTGGCAGAACCTTCTGCTCCCTCAAATGGGCCTTCACAAGTTGGCATTCCACACCCAGAATCCGCGCCGGTCCTTGCTCCATCTGTTTCGCAGGTCGTCGAGCCTTTACAATCAGCCCCGGCAGTGCCACCATCCACTGATCATCCGTCAAGTGAAATACCTTCACATCACACTCTCATGATTCCAGATTCGCAGCTTACAGAAGAAATTTTCCGACCGTTGTGGGCTAAAGGAGAGCCAATCGTGGTCACCGAGTTGCTGCCCAAGTTTCAGCTTCAGTGGACGCCTGAGTATTTCGTGCAGAAGTACAACTCCCAGAGTTGTCTTATCTTGGAATGTCAGACTGACCTGAACAAGCGCGTAACAGTAGGCGAGTTCTTCTCGTGGTTCGGAAAATATGAAGGGCGTGTGGAGTGTTGGAAGCTCAAGGTATGTATATCATGAGCGTGATTCGTGAATTACACTTAGCTCCTATCTTTAGGATTGGCCACCATCAACTGATTTCAAGACCGCATTTCCCGAACTTTTCGAGGATTTTAGTCGAGCTGTTCCTGTGCCCAATTATGTCCGTCGCGATGGTGCGCTCAATATTGCTTCCCATTTCCCCAGTAATACCGTCGCCCCGGATCTCGGTAAGCATCATGATAACACAACTGGAGATCCCGCCTGTTATTCACACCCCATTGTAGGACCCAAGATGTACAATGCAATGTCGTCATTTGAGTCAGCAGGCAGCAAAGGGTCGACGAGAATTCATATGGACATGGCCGACGCCGTGAATATCATGACGTACGCGTCTTCTTCTCCGGATGGCAAACCAGGATGCGCAGTATGGGACCTCTTCCGTGCCCAAGACGCAGAGAGATTGCGCCATTTTCTTAAGAAAAAATTCAAGGGTGCATTCCAGCATGACCCGATCCATTCACAACAGTTCTACTTGGATAGCCAGCTACGGAAAGAGTTGTATGATACGCTAGGTATTAAGAGCCATCGGGTATACCAAAAACCAGGAGAAGCTATATTCATCCCGGCCGGTTGCGCCCATCAGGTTCGTCAGATTACCACGTGGCTGTTCTGCGTAGCTTACGTTTTGCAACGCAGGTATGCAACCTTGCGGACTGTATCAAAGTTGCAGTCGATTTTGTTAGCCCCGAGAACATTGACCGTTGTGAGAAGTTAACGCGCGAGTTCCGGGAGCAAAACCAATCGATGGCATGGAAGGAGGACGTCCTCCAACTTCGCACTATGATGTGGTTCGCATGGCTTTCGTGCTCTCGGCAAGAGAAAGAAGTGGAAGACTGATGATCGATCGGTGAAGTGCTTTGTTTGTGGTGTTCTGTATGACGGAAGGTTCTTAATATGTTACGGGTGGATTCATTAATCAGAGGTGCGACGCATGCTTTCTGCTGGAACTGCTTTCTTGTACACCCATCTTTCATCATCATGTTATGTATACCGCCAACTGCGGACTTGGTTATCTCTAATATAACTCGAATACATGCACGGGTATTGCTAGTGCGACTAAGCGGTCATCGATCATCGATCATCATTGGAGCACATGGCAGAATGTACTTGCACTTATGCACAATTCTTCCGGGACCGCGCATTGACTATGAGGTAACATTTCCAACATGCTACCCTCTGCAGGAGTGTGGGTGACATAAGTATGTTCTGAGTGTGCTCTCGTGTTTGTACTTACTTCCTACTTTTTCATTCTTTGCGCGTGCGGCTAGAAGGGGGTACCGATACTGGTCCGGTGGAAGTCCTGATATGGGGACTTCTAGACTAGTTATTCTTGTACATACTCTTACTGACGCCTGAGTCATCTTGATTCTTGACGCCCGTGTGTACCAGTGAACACCACCAGCAACTTGAAGTAGCAGGCTCGGATATCATCATGCATCATGCGTTGTTAATTCCAGATGTCCAAGCCTACCTCTTCGCCATCATCAAGGATGATAAACAAATGGGTCGATATACCTTGGCGATGCTAGCCAGAACCTGCAGCGTTCTCAGCGAAGCTTCTCTAGATGTACTGTGGAGCGATTTGGATGCTTTGTGGCCGTTGGCACGATGCATTTATACAGCAAACACTACGCCATTGACGGATGAGGCATGTCTGTCACTTGTATCTATCACATTTCAAGCTGAACCATTGCCCATATCGCAGTCTACCCCAGAAGCCAATAATAATAGCGAACCGGATTTGTCTGTCTTCTACAAATATGCTCATCGCGTCCGCACATTGGAACTTTCCAAACAGCGGAAACAACAGACATCATTGAGACGCCACAATGGATGCCACTCTGTCATGGACGATTTTTTTGCGTTAATCTATTACGCAATACCCTCTCCTATCCTCCCGAACCTCAGACAATTGATTTGCGCTCCTGGGATGAGCCTCAATCTGCTCCATCATTTACTCAATCCAAATTTGCGGTCTCTGACAATATATAGGCATCGCTGGACTCAGGAATCCACTCAATTTGCCCTGAACAAACTCCCTGGACTTTGTCCCGAAATTACATCACTGACGCTGCAAATTCTAGCTTGGGATGGATATCCAGAGCCAGAATCGTTAGTCCAGAGTTACATATCTCGAGTGATCTGCTGTTGGGAAAAACTCGAGGAACTGGACTGCAACCCCACGGCCAGTGAAGGTGTACTCCTTCTATGCGGGCTCCCATCTCTCAAAATTCTCCGATTGCAAATCACCCACAAATCTGTTGCCAACCTGCCTTCACATTCGCTTACATTTCCATCGCTGCATACTCTCCAGTTCAAATGCGATTCTCTGGAGACTGCTATAGCACTTATGGGAGCGATTAAAAGCTCTCCTAAATCTGTGGCCATCGATGTGTATGTGTCCCATTACAGCTCGGAACTTGTTGGGGTTCTCTTGCACCTTGTCAGTCGCCACAAACTTCAATATTTCAGCATGAATTTCCCATGCGTCATGGGAGCTGATTCTGTCAATGTCTCTGACATGCTACGACCCCTCTTCCCCTGCGAACTTCGCATATTGCGCATAGTCATGACTTTGCAATTAACTCTCGGTGACGATGGTTTGCGTATAATGGCTGCCGCTTGGCCACGGCTTGAAAAACTCGAGCTAATCGATTCACGGCCACAAGTACTGGTTTCATCTCCCCTGTTTATTCCTGGTCTCGATCACCCAAATCAACCTCCACAACCTCCGCCGCCTATGCCCCCTGCGGGCTCTATTCAGGCAACACAGCCCCAACTCCCACAGCCTCCAGCCCAAGTGAACACAAACCTACCATTTGGACCGGCCATATATACAGGTCAGCCAAATCAATTTCACACCTAGTCATGCTAACATTCCTTCCAGAACTCCACTCGCCGGACCAAATTTTCCGCGTCGGACCAGGACTTCATGCAACTACCTTCCACGGCCTCATTTCCCTCCTGGGGCTATGTCCACGTCTTCACTACTTTGACCTCAATATCGATGCCAGCAAACTGGATGGTCTGCAGGGCGATAAGCCCGGTGGCGGAGTTTGCAATCGACTGGTCAAGAGAGCTAAACTCATGGATTTGCCCGTCGGTGATCCTGAGGTGGTCGCTCGCATCCTCCTTAACATACTTCCTGAGCTCGACTCCCTTTCTGGGGAAAACGCTCTATCGCTAGATCCCCCTCACCATGTGACGCTTCATAGGTGGCTCGCTGTCCACCAGATAATGGTTGACTCTAAACAAAGAACAAATTCGAGCCCAAGCGCAGCGACAAGTACGCCATAATCACAGGCTACCAATGCGTACTCCTCCTTTTTAAAAATTTAGCGAGGAAAGCGGCCATCTCGTCTTGTAGCGCCTTCGAGTACTCGACCAGTAGCTCGTCAAATTCCTGAATCCTGAGAAATGGATAGTGAGTATTAGTAGGTAACGATATGAGAAGTAGAATTCGTCCAGACCCATTCCCCCAACAGTGAATTAGTGGGCCGAAACAATTTTTTATACTACTCAGTAAGTAGAGAACGTCAAAGGGATTATTCAATAGTCGGTCACGTGACCTTGACGTGACGCGACTGTTTTTGCAACTTCAAGTTCCGCATCCAGAACCCGTTGTTCCAAACAATGTCAGCCTTCCATTTGGCTATGCTTTGGCTCCCTGCGCGTATATGATCTGATTCACTCTATTTACCCCTTCACTCGCTCTCTGTTCACCTCTGTCACCTTCACATGTTGTGTTTTGAGACTTGTGAAGGTGTGTCGTGTGATGTATTGGGTTGGCGTCCTACTGAGTCCTGGCACTTGTATCCTTCCTTGCGCCGATCTCACCGTGGTCCACAATGTATGTTCGTGCTTGCCGCCTGTGTATAAGATAGCTGACACTTCGTTTCACCCAGGGGACCTACTGGCGGACGCTACAATTCTAGTACAGGTATGCTCGTCACCCCCGGCCCGGGCTCAGGCTTGCCTCACGAGTTACGACTGACTTGACCACGCTCAGACATCAAGATTTGGCGTTGGACCCGGGATTGACTCAGACGTTGGGGTCTCCCAAAGAGGTTCAGTTGCCCACCGACGTTCGACAGGCTGCGCATCATGGCAAACTCTGAACGGTAGTGTCGGCAGACTCGGCACCACGCCAGCGACTGTAGTGTCGATCCATTTTTCATCTATACCGCCAACTGCGAACTTGGTTATCTCTAATATAACTCGAATACATGCACGAGTATTACTGGTGCGACCAGGCGGTCATCGAGCACATGGCAGAATGTACTGAATGCACATGTGTACAACTTCGTGCGGGACCGCGCATTAACTAAGTATGAGGTAACATTCCCCATATGCTCAGTATGTTCTGAGTGAGTTCTTCTACTCAGTCCCCGACTCTCCGAAGGAGAGGAGGGCTTTATTTTGATGATCGCCATGTCCCATACAATCCGTATACGCGTGTCTAAATTTTCGAAAACTGCGATACCGGTCCGTCGGTGTATTGAAATCCCGGTATGCGAAGAATTTCTAGATGTCAGTACTTGATAACTCTTACTGACGCAATACTGACGCCTGATAGAGTCATCTTGATTTTTGACACCCGTGTGCACCAATGAACACTGTAATCCACCTCAGCCCCCCACCAGCAAGCATCAGGCTCAGATATCGTCATGCATCATGCGTTGTTGATCCCAGACGTCCAAGTCTACCTCTTCGCCATCATCAGGGATGATAAACAAATGGGTCGATATACCTTGGCGATGCTAGCCAGAACCTGCAGCGTTCTCAGCGAAGCTTCTCTAGATGTACTGTGGAGCGATTTGGATGCTTTGTGGCCGTTGGCACGATGCATTTATACAGCAAACACTACGCCATTGACGGATGAGGCATGTCTGTCACTTGTATCTATCACATTTCAAGCTGAACCATTGCCCATACCGCAGTCTATCCCAGAAGCCAATAATAATACAGTGGAATCGGATTTGTCTGTTTTCTACAAATATGCCCATCGCGTCCGCACATTGGACCTTTCCGGACAGCGGAGATTCTTGAGACGCAACAATGTATACCACTCTGTTATCGACGATGTTTTTGCGTTAATCTCTTGCGCAATGCCCTTTCCTATCCTCCCGAACCTTAGACAATTGATTTGGGCTCCTGGGATGAGCCTCGATTTGCTCTGTCATTTGCTCAATCCACATTTAGTGTCTCTGAAAATATCTACCCATCGCTGGAGTCCGGAATCCACTCCATTTGCCCTGAACAAAATTCCAGGACTTTGCCCCGAAATTACATCTTTGACACTGCAAATTCTAGCTTTGGATGGATATCCAGAACCAGAATTAGCCCAAAATTGCATATCTCGAGTAATATGCTCTTGGGAAAAACTAGAGGAGCTGGACTGCAACCCCACGACCCGTGAAGGTGTTCTCCGCCTATGTGGGCTCCCATCTCTCAGAATTCTCCGATTGCAGGTTAACAGCCAATCTGTTGCAAACCTACCTTTACACTCGCTTTCATTCCCATCGCTGCATACTCTCCAGTTCGAGGTTGATAGTTTGGAGACTGCTGTAGCACTTATGGGAGCGATTAAAAGCTCTCCTAAATCTGTGGCTATCGATGTGTATGCGGGTGGGTCCCGTCACAGTCCTGAGCTTGTTGAGGTCCTCTTGCACCTTATCGGTCGGGATGCATCACACCACAAACTTCAATATTTTAGCATGAATTTCCCATGCGTCCTGGGAGCTGATCCTGTCAATGTCTGTGACATGCTACGACCTCTCTTCCTTTGCGACCTTCGCATATTGCGCCTAGCTATGACATTGCGATTCATTCTCGGCGACGACCATTTGCGTATGATGGCTGCCGCTTGGCCACGGCTTGAGAAACTCGAGCTAATCGACTCACGGCCACGTGTACTGATTCCATCTCCCCAACTTGTCCTTTCTGAGGTCCTTGGTCCCCCAAACCAACCTCCACAACCTCTGCCACCTATGCCCCCTGCAGGTTCTATTCAGGCAATTACGTTCCATGGCCTCATTTCCCTCCTGGAGCTATGTCCACGTCTTCACTACTTTGACCTAGCTATCGATGCCAGCAAACTGAATGGTCTGCAGAGAGATAAACCAGGTGGCGGAGTTTTCAATCGACTGGTCAGGAGGGCTAGACTAATCGATTCGCCCGTCGGTGATCCCGAGGTGGTTGCTCGCATCCTCCTTGACATACTTCCTGAGCTCGACTCCCTTACTGGGGAAAATGCTCTACTACAAGAACCACCTCACAACGTAGTGTATCAAGAATGGCTCGCTGTCCACCAGATAATGGTTGCCTCTAAACATGCAACAACCTAGAGGTGCATTCCAAACGCAACGACAAGTATACCATAATCATGCTAATGCGTATTCCCCTTCAGATGATGGCTGCGTGTACAAAGGAAACATCGTTCGTGGTTTGGAGATCTCTTGGTCGAAGAAGGGGACATATAAAATACGGCTAAGTGAATGAGCAAAGATCTGAGGTTGGCGTGCTTTCCGTTGTGCGAGTCTGAGTCTGTCGGCAACCCAGGGTTGAGATAATAGTAACTGTTTGTCGTAGGCACTCTCCTCGTGATGCTTGCCCTAGTAGCCATAACCTGTAGAAGATTCATCGCGTATTGGGCGGCGCAGTGGTTGGTGTGAAGTTCAGATCATAGTTATGATCAAGAAATCGTCGGACGTCCATTGCATTCAAGGGCAGATTATTAAATACATGATAACATCTCTGAAGGGGGCGAACTCTGCAACAGCGGCACGAGGCATCACGTCAAATGCGGCCTCTGGGGGAGGTGACTGCCAGAAGTACTTCGTGTATTTGTGCATCAAAATCGAGCCTACTAGTAGTAGGAAAATAGACCCTATCCTGCATGCGACAGTCCCTGACTCGTTTGCTTATAACAATAAAATATGAGCCCGCTGTACAATTCCATGCTGGTAATAATAAAATGAATACACACTGTGACCATATGACGGCCTTGTATGATAGAGTACTCACCTTTTGTAGTGAGTAGCTTTATCAGTCGGTCACGTGATAATTCATGACGCGACGCGACGCGGCTCTCCCAACATTCCGGAATCCGCATGTGGCAGAAACCCCTCGCTATCAACTTAAAAACTACTACTAGAAGTCACAAAATGAACAACGCACGACCACGCCATTTTCAAGTTGATCGCCTCAAGGTCGGCCTCTATTATTTACATATATAAAGTTTGGATAAAGTTGCTGTAAACTTTGATCATCAACAAATCATGAAGCTAAGCTTTACGTTCGAGGCTTCTTTCCTCGTGTACATATATATTTGATGACCTTATGTGCACTGTGGTCAACGCCACTTTTGGACCACTGTGGAAGTTGCCAAGCAGTGGCTCATTATTCCACACCAGCCTGAGTGCTTAAGAGAAGCGTCATGGACGATTCCCTCCGGTGCTACATCTTAAAACCCACCTTTCCCTCTCATCTCTCATTTCTTGCAGACCATGACTCACACATACGACAGTCTCGATACCACGTTGGCTAGAGACTTGGCCACTAAGAAGTTCTCCTGGTTCATTTTGCCAGGAAGATCCATGACCTTCGTTAGGTTCGATGTACCTCAGGCATGGATGCCACAGAAGCCAGCAGACATAGCTACTGTGGACCAATCAAAATCTTCAGCCTTCTGGCATCCTCGTGGGGTTCCGATGTTGAGACCAACATTGAACCAAAGTCTACAGATGTATTTCCATAGGGTGCAGCGTATTATGCCACGAACCTGCCATCCCTCTATCATCCACCATGAAGCCCATTCCATCATCCATTCGGTGAGCTCTGGACCCGGCCAACCGAAGTTATGGGGCAACGCAGTAGCGAAAACACTATTCCACGCCGGCACTGCTCGATTGGAATACACCCGGACTGTGTCACTCCTCATACATGATGTTCTCATCGAACTTAACCTGCATGACTGGTGTGCGATGCGTGCTCTCCGAATGCACCTGGAAGATGTCGCGACGTCGACTATCCTCAAGGCTTGGTCTTACGTATGTCAGTTATAAATTTCCAATGTACCTAACAAAACCGGTCGCTTCATAGTTCGTCCCTGATCCTATGTTCACTGGTTTGGAGAGATGTACCGATTCAATTGATGCCACTCGAAACGAGATGTTCAATGCAGCAACCTTCTACGGCGACCTTGTGGCCATAGATGTCATCCCTCGCAGTCTATTTAATTCCGTTATCAATGGCTTCTTGGACGGCCTGACATCTGTATCCCAGTGTCGTATGCTTTATCTCCTGCTGGTTCGAGCAACATTTCACCTCGCATCCCCTATACACTCGGATTATTTGCTGGGCTGGCGCAACAGGTTGCTCTTCCAAAGGCTACCCAAGCTGCCTATGCATGACGAGATGGTTCAGAGGTGGATTATAGTAAGTGACTGTATTGTCCCCTTCACTTGTCTGGCATGTTGACCGATGTCTTGTCCTCATTACTGTGCCCAGGAGATTTGCAATGTGATTAATAAGGCTGTTGAAAATCAAGCTGTCGTGCAACTTTCTGGAAATACTTACGCGCCAGGGGCAAGTCATATCTGGGATGCGAAACTAAGCAGAGAGGGTCTGCACTCATTGCTTAAAAAGGCGGGCGAGATATGCAAATGACGTTGTACTTATTGTGTTGACTCAGTTTTATCTGCAACAATGATACCTTCAGAAGTTATCATACATGAGTACGCGCTTGGATGTGATTTTCTTTATTTCACCATCTACACTTGTACCAGTTCAGGTACCTATAACCTAGGTACCTCGATGACTCGATGAAGGACAAAGCAAAAGTCCAAGCAATAATAGCAGATGGTCAGGAACGTCCCGAACGCGTTCGAATACGTCTGGTTCAGCGTTCACTGATTTTTCTGCTGAACCGGACTGAACCGGACTTTTCCAACTCTAATACTGTACCCGGAGTGGAAGTCTTAGTCCACGTAATGGCCATGGCGAGCTGGTTCCCCTGCATAATTGAAGTCGGAAGAATTTCCACTGATGCTGTGGCACTTGCTCATGCGAAGGTTTCGGCGAACATCAATCTCACAACTTGATAAGACAAGTACCTACTTACTATATCATAGGGCGACTTGAAGCTCCCAGTGAAAACTGGTTGTGACCGGAGAAGCTCAGTTATGTTGAGACATGCTTACCATTGTGGTATTGTGATCAAATGTGCTTGTTTATGACATGGCGACGAAAACCTTTGCATCGTGTCGCGTTTCTTCGTAACAGCTAACCTTGAAACGTAACTTCGTCTTGTCAAACTCATGCAAAGTTCGTATGACATCGCATTGCAAGGTAAAGGTCTTTTCGTTCCAGCTTCGTCGCATACTCGTATGGAATCGTAAAGTATCGGTCGGGATACCGAAAGGTCCCTCTGATCTCTGATGGCGTGGGGCCTCGCGATGCACGATCCGGGGTTAAAGGCCCTCGCGATATCGAATCTAGGATGTGAAGTATCCACCACTGCCCCAACCCTCTCCTCCCCAACCGTAAACTGCCCTTATGGTGGGTCATGAGTCTATTTGCCCTTGATCGGCCCGTAGTTGGCGATTGCAGGTGGCGCGGACCATTTACTCCCACTGTACATATAGGCTTAGCAGTAGCAATCCTGTAGCGATAACGAGAAGTATGAGCGGTCTGGGTAGGGGTAGCCCCCTGACGAGAACTTTCGCAGGTTCGAAACCGCTATGTACTAAAGGTACTTTCCCCCCGCTCTACTAGTCACCCTCTACCTCTGCTACCGGGCCATTATCTTCGGAGACGGGTGTCCGCGGCGGAATGTAAGGTGGTGGTCAGCCTCGATGGCGCTCTGCTGGACGCTTGTGACATCGGCTTCGCTTTCGTTATCAGTTCGCTAACGCATGTTACAAACAAATCCATCGCACGGAACATTCCGTCGGAGTTTCAACATGATTGTGTGTGACCTTGGCCAAATTACTCCTACCACCTTTAATCTTATAGCTACAGACACCATCCAACATGTTCCCTGCCAGCGAGTGAGGCTCCCTCCTTGTTATGTAAGATTCCTAAAAGTTGCTCTTCCCAGGAAGCTTCTGTCCAGGTCGGAACCTGAAAACGAACTTAACCGCCCGTTTTGACATCTCATAGTCGTCGTCGATTTTCGGTATTCTCCCCGTCTGTGTAGGACCACTAAAAATTGCTCTTCCCAGGAAGCTCCTGTCCAGGTCGGAGCCTGAAAACGAACTTAACCGCCCGTTTTGACATCTCATAGTCGTCGTCGATTTTCGGTATTCTCCCCGTCTGTGTAAGATCACTAAAAATTGCTCTTCCCAGGAAGCTCCTGTCCAGGTCGGAACCCGAAAACGAACTTAACAGCTCGTTTTGACATCTCATGGTCGTCGTCGATTTTTGGCATTCTCCCCGTCTGATTAAGATCACTAAAAGTTGATCTTCCCTGGAAGCTTTTGTCCAGGTTGGAACCCGGAAACGAACTTAACCGCCTGTTTTGACATCTCACGGTCGTCGTCGATTTTCGGCATTCTCCCCGTCTGATTAAGATCACTAAAAGTTGATCTTCCCTGGAAGCTTTTGTTGGAACCCGAAAACGAACTTAACCGCCCGTTTTGACATCTCACGGTTGTTGTCGATTTTCGGCATTCTCCCCGTCTGATTAAGATCACTAAAAGTTGATCTTCCCTGGAAGCTTTTGGCCAGGTTGGAACCCGAAAACGAACTTAACCGCCCATTTTGACATCTCATGGTCGTCGTCGATTTTCGGCTGGGAGAATGCCAGTGTCTCGCCTGAATTAATACTTAATGGTAGCTTGAATCAGCTGTCGCTCCAGAAGTTCTCCGACCGCATTCATACTGCTGGTGTGTTGGATACCTGTTTACAAGGAACAACTAGACCATTACTGACCTGCAGTACAGCATATCTGTCCTTCTGAAAACCTTATTTGTCAACTTCTCTCAACGATCCACCGCGTTATACATGGATTCCCAGCTCATTCACGTTGATCCACGTACCTTACTTCAAGTGGAACAAAGTGGACAACCAGCTGTTGTGTATAGATGTGAACTACGGGGGGTCCCCTGTGGACTACATGTCGAGGGCACGACCAGTGCGGTGTCCGCCCACTTGCGAGGACACGGGATCACTGGTCCAGACAAAACCAGTACGAGTTGCATATGGGGTAACTGTTCCAAAACACTTAAGAGAGGAAGCATGACGAGACACATCCTCACTCACCTCGGTGTCAAGGTACGCTGCTCCGTGTGCGGAGCTGTGAAGTCCCGTCATGACATCTTTCGGGCACATATCAAATCTTCAGAGCCGTGCCATTTGGCATCTGCGGAGATGGTTGACGGGCCCGAAGGTCGTGTTCTCGTCCCTACAGCATGGTCCGCCACCCATCAGCTCTAACTCTTGTGATTTCCGGTATGTGACACTCATCCGTTGTGACTGGATTGCACTAATTAGATTCTGCTGTACAGTTGTGGACACGCAAAATCGACAACTTTACATAGCGGGCCGAGGGATTTGGATTCTTCAGGTGAAAAGACGTCCAAAAACACCTTCAATTGAATTTTCCCACGTATTTTTTGGGTACGGCCAAATTTTGGGCATAGATTGACTTTTATGCACCCCTTCTCGGAGACATGGTAGCACAAAAACAGGATGTGTTTTAGTTAAGAACAACGAGAATTGAATGCATGGCAGTTTGAGATACAGAGCGATGTTGCTTCTGCTTTCTTATTGCCCAAGCAGCAGCTTCTCCACTCAAACCCTTTCGATATGCACTCAGAAAACGCCACGAGCGATTGATGAAACGACG
>LVVM01006628.1:0-13118 GCA_001882365.1 Rhizopogon vesiculosus | reverse complement strand
TGGTCAACAAACTACGGCAGACTTGTATCGCAGACCATGTTTGCGCTCTTTTTCGGCGGCTCCACGTTCGCACCGAAATGCATCATCGACGGGATGAACATACAGCAATACCTCCAGACGCACTTCGCGAACGCTTTTGGCAAGTTAGCAGAACGAGTGGCAGCAGCTGGTGACCTTCTTGATGAAGTTGTCATTGGGTGGGATAGCATGAATGAGCCAGCAGAAGGGCTTATCTCATGGGATGACCTCAATGCGTACCCGGAAAAGCGGGACTCCACGCTCAAGAAAGGCACCGTTCCATCGCCCGCGCAGAGTTTCCGTCTTGGCATGGGTCAGGTACAGACGCTTGATAACTACGCTTTCGGCTCCAGGGGTCTGAAACGGGATGGGAGTGTCACTATTGACCCTAACGGCGTCAAAGCATGGGCAGATCCCTCTACGGAGCCTGGAGGCGTCCACCCACGCTGGGGTTGGAGACGTGACCCTGGTTGGACGCTCGGTACATGTGTATGGGCGTTGCATGATGTATGGGACGTGCAAAGTGGATACGTCCTGCAACCGGATTATTTTGCGCACCACCCAGGAACAGCAGAATCCGTACATTTTCTGCGTTCCTTTTTCCTTCCCCAATATACTGTTTACCTGAAGGCGATTAGAGCGCACCATCCACAAGCGATTGCATTTGTGCAGCCCCCCATCTTCGCACAACCTCCTCCCATACCAGAGGAATTATTACTGGGGAGGGCGTGCTACTCGATGCATTATTTCGACGGCCTAACCCTTGTTACACGCCATTGGAACTGGTACAATGCTGATGCTCTCGGTCTCCTACGCGGAAAATATTCAAGCCCGATACAAGCTCTACGTATAGGCGAAAGCTCCATACGAAAGAGCCTCCAAAGCCAACTCAGTTACCTGAAGGCAGATGCAACGCAACTAGGTGCACTTCCTCCTACCAGCCCAGCGCGATACCCAACTATCATCGGTGAAATCGGGACGCCTTTCGATATGGATAGCAAGCGCTCGTATGGATACACTGATGGTGGCAAGTACAAGGGCGACTACTCGCGACAAGAGCGTGCACTTGATGCGAGTTTGAACGCAGCGGATGGCGAGAACTGTTTGAACTGGACAGTATGGACATACTGCATTGATAATTCGCACCAGTGGGGCGACGGGTGGAATTTGGAAGATCTCAGCTTATGGAGTAGTGATGACTTGCGCGCAGGAGAAGTGGCAAAGACTCCGGGTCTTCACCCACCATCCGACTTGTCTGTGGGTTCAATAGCGCCGGCACGGGCTTCGAGTCTCACGATATCGACGCTTCCAATGTATTCAGCACCTTACTCCAGCTCTTATGCCGAAGAAGATGAGCCTGTGAAAGGCGAACCTGCCGCTCTCCTATCGTTCCTTACAAATGGTGCCCGTGCGGTGCGCGCTTTCTGTCGCCCATGGCCAATAGCTGTTGTTGGTACACCCACGAACATACAGTTCGACATCTCCAAAGCAGTTTTCCATCTTACTCTCAAGGCTAACGCAGAAGATGTAGCCGTTGACGCTGATGATGACGACGATGATCTGGTAACAGGAAAGAAAGGATTGGACAAGGATAGTTCTTTGCCAACTGAAATTTTCTTGCCTCTCGTTCATTTCGCCTCGGATGTTTGCTTGGGCAAAGCCCTCGGTTCTGCCGCCTCGCATCAAGCCGATGATTCTTTCGAGGCTGGGCAGGAGGGATTCAGCCGCAGTACATCAGGAACGACCACTCCGCGCGAATACACGGCCTCGTCGGTTACTCTGCCTTTGACTTCTCAAGTGACGCCGTCGCCGATCGTCTTCAAGGATGACTGGTACGATATCGCCGTCACTGTATCTGACGGCCGTGTAGAACTTCTCGCGTCGGAGCAGAAGCTTCTCTGGTTCTACAGTGTGCCAGCGGGCGAGAAGGAGGATAAGGAGTTGACGATAGAGGTGCGCCGTTCATCTGGCGCCATCAAGGCCAACGCACTCGGACTTGGGTATACCACTGAGAGCAAAGCGAGAGATGGGTGCGTTGGATGGTTGCAGGAGAGAGGTTTCCTGTGTGACGCGTGGTGCCCTGAGGGATGTTCGATTATGTGAAGTGGCGGTATCTTATCTGCTACTTCTTTGTGCTCGCGGAAACATTGGGGACGGCTAATACAAATTTTGTAGATCTTAGTCATTTGTATACCTACTCTACCGTCTCTTGTAAGATAACACACTTGAACAGTTTTCATATATGGGCTAGGTACACACCGACGTCGCTCCATGGTACTGGTGATATTCGGTTCACGAACAGATCGACATTGCAGGTCCGATGAATAAGATTGCGTTGTCTCAGGTACGGTCCATAGTCAGTGTACTCCTAAGTATATATTTTACAATGGTCACCACGAGCCAGTATATGAGTACAACGTGTGGATGATTTGTGTGTACAGATACGTAGTGTCGAGATGAAAATGAAAACTACTCAGCGATATCTGTTCCTCGCAATGCAGACAACTATGACATCCCCTGGGTCCTGATGGAGTCCTTCATCTTGTGAGCTGAAGCTCGTACAACTTGAATAAAGCGATTCCCCGACGCACTGCATAGGTCAAGTGACCACGTCGTCGATGTGGTCGATATCGCTATCGATATCACTGATGCTATCGTTCTCGTACTCGTCATACTTGCACACCATGATATCACGGGTAGCATCTGCATTGGGGACATGGTCTCGGAATGTGCTCAATTCTTGCATGAAACCTAAGTGAAGTATCGTGAATATCGAAGCCTGAGTGACAATACTGAAGACTTGCCAATAGACCAATCAATGAAGGTAGACTTCGTAATGTCATCACTCATAGCCGCCATATATCGGTGGTACGCTTCGAAAACTTCTGCGATTTTACCTGCCCGGAGAAGAGCATGTCACCGTTTCTGGTTTGCAGTTTGCCACAAGGACGTGAAGTCACATCCGAAGAGCTGCACAAAATATGTATTTAGCATATCAGATCGCGTAACGTCAACGTACCACAACGAATTCCTCGTACTTAGAATCAATGGCCTTTCCCGATAAGAAGGCAGCAGCGTTAACAGCAGCAGTGAAGTGGCCGGCCGCTTCAGTTGTACAAGCTCGATCCAGGGCATTGTTTCCCAGTTGGATATGCAGATACACCTGATGCGCGAAGTCAGAAATGTTAGTGTGAATACACGAACGTGACTTGACTGCATGATACTCACTTCCACGATACGACATGCAAGGGTAGTATCGGCATTGCCATCGGGACAAGCGGCAGCTAGCTGTCGGACACGTCGAATGGCTTCAGCATGTTGATTTGCACTGAAAAGTGCAATGGTCTGGAAACCGTGATGAATCATGGCATAAGTAAGACAAGTTTAACCTGCCTTGATCAAGAAAAGGAAATGGACGGTCTTTGGATCTCCATCAGTGAATATGAATGCGAGGTCAAATGCATCCCTGGCGTCTCGGACCCGTTTTTTTCCGCAAAGGGCAATGCCTTTGGAAATGTAACCAATCAACGAATGCTGAATACTGAGCGACTGTGGTTGTGTCAAAGTTAGTCCTATTGTAAAGGGGTCATGATGGATCAGGTCGGTATGCCTCACCTTAGTGGCGTCATCAAGTGCGTGGTCCCAGTCTAGTTTCCGCGTCATAACAACCGAGCGGTTGGCATATGAACGATAGCTGTCGCTACTAACGTTGATTTCTTGCGTTAGCAGCTCTTCAGCAGTAGGTAAGTCCCCGCTTATGCATGCCTTGCGAACATTCGTGTTCATAGCGAGGATCTGCAGGAAGCACGTTCGATAATGTTATACTAGTGAGACTCAATGGTAGAAACATGCCTTGGTTTTAGAGCCTTGAGCCTCAGTGTCAGATCCTGGAGCCCTGGTGTCACAGTCTTGAGCCCCAGTGTCACAGTCTTGAATCTTGGTACCACAGGTGAAATGACGAATAGATAAAAAATGGGCGCGCACAAACCTGGGTTTTCGCCTCGTCTTTGGGAACATCCTCTGGCCAAGCATGCTCTGGTACTGCCCACACTGAGATCTTCCTATCTTGACTTCCGACGATGAGGCGTTTGCCATCCACGGAGAAAGTGACGCAGGACGGAGAGTCAGAGTGCTGAAAAATGGCGATGGTTCGCCGATCCGAGAGCCGCCAGAGGCGAACATGATTGTGCGTAGTTGGTGAGGCAACAACAGTGCCGTCACAGTTCACGGCGAAGCGCCAGTGATCGCCAGTTTGGCCTTTCCATATATTAGGATCGACCGGGTTCCAGGTCGATGAATCCCACTCCTGTATGATGGTACCCCCCGATAGAAGGCGTGCGCCATCGGGCATCCACACGAGTGACACTGACTGGACCCCGAGGTGTGCGATGCGTTGCCTCGTGGCTACATTGCGTATGTCGATAGTGCGGATTGTCGCGATGGCAAGGAGTTCGCCAGACGGCGAATACCGAACGCAATTCACTTGATAATCGCAACTCATTTGCCTGTCTGCATGTAATTTCCATGTTTCCGTACTCCACAGAATAACCGTAGAATTTCCACCAGTGGCGAGCGTTGCGCCGTCTGGAGAAAAGTCCAACGAGCAGACGGATGTGTGTGCTCTGAAGGCTTGAGTGAGAGCTCTGCCGGTGTCTCCATGCCAGGCGTTGACATATCCACTTTCATCGCTGCTTGCTATCAATTCCCCATTTCGTGATAGTGCCATACCTCGCATCGCTTCACCACGCCCCTCCAATTCTTTCACCATAACGCCGCTCTTCAAGTCCCATAGGCGAAGCATGCCATCTTTCGAGTTCGTCGCCATTCGTCGCCTATCGGGGAAAACTGCGACTTCAACTACCTCGCCACGATTTGCAAGCACCCGATCTGGTGTAGAGTTTCGAATGATGGGATGCTCAACTTCTTCTTTCATTCTAATGGAGGGTTGAAAGGGGTTGTGGATGTCTTGATCTAAGGAGCAGAAATGCGTGTATTGGGCTGCCTTTCGGAACTTAGTTAACTTCAAACTACCTTATCAGTGCTCGGTTCATGTCACAGCGCTTCTGCAAATGCATCCAACTCGTGTATCCGCAGTTTTCCAGATTCCTTTATATCGATGTGGCATGAACGGACCGAATTCTTGAACAGCCAAAAAGAAGTGAATCGAGCAGATTGAGAGTTTCGGATAAAATATTTTGAGTCACCAACCGCGTCCCAGGATTGCTCTGCCCTACGAGCGAATTCTGAAATACTGAAGAAGCTGAAAAAGTCAAAACCTGGAGCCGTCCCGGTCCCTACGCCATCTGCTACTCATCCTATGCAGGCCTGCAAAGCCAGTACGTCCTCACACAGATGCGTTTGGTTTGGTTCCTCGTATTTGTCCCGCAGCTCGACCATGACTTCGCTTTATGTAATCCGTTTTACAACTCCGACATCTTGTTGATCGGGAATACTGAAGTTTTCCAGGCCCTGACAGCGCTGATACCTAAACCTGACCGCGAGTTATAGATCATCTCATCCCGGGGTCTTCTACCGTACTAATTCACTATTAACATTGTTTTCCCTCCCAGCATGGAGCTTGCTTTCGAGGACTCGTTGTGACGTGGGTTGGGTACATGTTATCGTCTACGGCATCGGTCAGTTGTGGTCTGAAGCATCGGAGCTACCCCTTGTTGTCTCCCTTATTTTCTCAAGGAAGATCCATGTCAAGTTCATCGTGTCACATCAGCATGCTCACAGCTGGTCGATCAGAGTCCAGACTACCCGATCATGCTTTTTTTCCACGCCTGGATCATCGGAGACGGGACGAAGCGTGATAAAGTTTCTGATTGGGTTCGTGCAGGCGATTCTTTGAATGACACCAGCTGACGAAGACACCGGCGTCCATACAACCAGCAAAGGAAAGGATGCACTGACGACACCTTGAAACCGAGGCTCTGGGCACATTTCATGTCATAGGTGAACAGATCGGATGTTCTTCATATCGCTTACTTATGTAAGTGTGACGACCACCTGGATTGATATGCAGTATTGATGCTTACTGATTGTAGCAAGGCTGGGTTGTGCTAACATGACTCACGGAGTCATCAATGTAGCCAAGCACCCCATCGCTCGTCGATTGAAAGTATTCAGAAGTTGCATTCGACGAATCTACGGTGAAATTGACGAATATGCCGAACACAGAATCATTGCGTGGTCAGACGATTGGTGGTTTCTGTCGCGAGATGGCATATTATCCGATACGAGTACAAGGGGACTATTGCAGGTTGTGCATACAGAAGATACGTACTGTCGGGAGAGAAATAAAGCTACGCAGGTATCTCTATTGTTTAAAACGCAACAGCTACGACACCTTCATTGATTCGTCCAATACGACAATCACTTATCCTATATTCTCTGACGTATTTGCGCAGATGAAGAGATCACGTTGTCGACGTGCTCGATGTCGCTGTCGATGTCGCTGATACTGCCGTTCCCATCGTCGTACTTGCACCTATCTGGGGTAGATTCTGCCTTGAGAACATGATCTTGGAATGTGCTCAATTCTTTCATGAAACCTGAGCAAAAAATCATGAAGACTGAACCCGTGTGCCATTACTGAAGACTCACCAATGGACCAATTAAGGGAGTCACCCCTCGTAGTTTCATCACTCATATCCGCCATGAATTGGCACGCTTCAAAGACTTCTGCAAGCTTACCTGCCCGAAGGAGAGCATGGCACCGTTTCTGGTTCGCAGTTTGCCACAAGGACGCGAAGTCGCAGCCGAAAAGCTGCAAAGTTACTCATTTAGCATAGGATGCATTACTGGTCGCGGAACGTCAACGTACCACCTCAAATTCCTCATATTTAGAATGAACGGCCGACTTAGATAGGAAGGTGCCAGTATTCACAGCGGCAGTGAAGTGGTCGGCAGCCTCAGTTGGGCAAGCACGATCTAAGGCATTGTTTCCCAGTTGGACATGCAGATACACCTTTCAAAAAGATTAGTATCTACGCGTGAATGTGGGCTTCAGTGCGTGATACTCACCTCGATAGTACGACATGTAAGGGTAACATTAATATCGGGGCAAGCCGCACCTAGTTCTCGGACGCGATGCATAGCTTCCGCACGTTGGCTCGCATTGAAGAGAGCGATTGCCTGGTAACCATAATGAAGCTTCTGGAGCTTGTAAGAAAAAAAGTCACCCTACCGTGATCATGAAAATGAAATGAATGGTCTTTGAATCCCCGTCCGCGAACGTAAATGCGAGGTCGAATGCTCGCTTGGCATCCCGGACCTTGTTTTTCCCGCACAAGGCAATACCAAAAGAGATGTAACCCATCAACGAAGGTTGAATACTGATGGACTATGGTCGAAGTTAGCGTATTGCAAAGTTATGATGGACCAGGTCGGTACATCTCACCATAGTTGCATCCTCAAGCGCGTGGTCCCAGTCTACCTTTCGCGCCAAAACAACTGAGCGATTGGCGTATGCGCGGTAGTTGTTGCCATCGGTATCGATGTCTTGCGTCAGCAGCTCTTCAGCTATAGGCAAGTCCCCACTAATGCATGCACTACGGACTTTCGTGTCCATAGTGAGGATCTGCATGAAGACGCTCGTGTTGTGTTATAAGACTCAAAGAGGTGGAAACGTGCCTTGGTTTTAGAACCTTGAGCCTTTGCGCCAGTGTTTCGAGCCTCGGTATCACAGTCTTGAGCCTCAGTATCATAGTCCTGAGTCTTGGCACCAACTATGAGATGATGGATGGATGGAAAACAAACACGAAGTTACCTGGTGTGTCGCCTCGTTCTTGAGAGCATTCTTAGGCCAAGCATGCTCCGGTACTGCCCACTCTGAAATCTTCTTATCTTTACCTCCTGCGAGGATATGTTTGCCATCGATGGAGAAGGTGACACAACACGGAGTGTCAGAATGCTGAAATATGGCGATGGTTTGCCGATCCGAGATCCGCCAGAGACGTACATGATTGGCTATAGTTGTGTAGGCAATAAGTGTGCCGTTGGAGTTCACGGCGATGCACTGGCAGAAAGAGCCTGTTTCTCCTGTCCAGATATCACCGACCTGCAGCCAAGTAGATGAATCCCATTCACGAATGATTGGATTGCCTGCCGATAGAAGGCGTGTGCCATCGGGCGTCCACACGAGTGAGTGAGTGCGATAGTACTGACCGAGGCTTGCGATGTGTTGGCTCGTGGCTGGATTCCATATTTGGATATCGTGTTCCGTCGCGACGGCAAGAAGTTTGCCAGATGGCGAATACCGAATGCAATGGATTTGATAACTGCAACTCATTTCCCCTTGCAACAGCTGCCATGTATATGTGCTCCAGAGTTTAATACTTTGGTCCCGCTGCGAACCAGTGGCGAGCGTTGCCCCGTCTGGAGAAAGGTCCAATGAGTAGGCACCTGAATCGAAGGCTTGAGTGAGAGGTCTGCCGGTGTCTCCGTGCCAGGCGCTGACATATCCTCCATAATCACTGCTTGCTATCAATTTCCCATCTCGTGATAACGCCATATCTCTCATTCCTTCGCCACGCTCGTCCATTTCCTTCAACATAATCCCATTCCCCAAGTCCCACACGCAAAGTGTACCGTCTGATGAGGTTGTCGCTATACGTCGTCTATCGAGGAACACTCGGATTGAGGCTACCTCACCGAGGTTATCAAACTTCCGAGCTGGTGCAGAGCTTCGAACGATGAGACGTTCTCCTTCTTTCTTCATTCTGGTGGAGGGATGGTGGACCTGTCGGAGGGAATATAGACCTGAGCGGCAGAAGTGCGTTTTTATGCTGCTTCCACATCATGTCTTATGAATCCACGTCACAGTGCTTCCTATACATGCGCCCAACTCGTGTCGCGGCAACTTTCTAGGCTCCTCTCTAATGTTTTGCTAGTTCACTTTCGGTCAGCGCAAACAGTCACCCACATATAAAACCTTTTATGCCGTAGCCTTGCACACGCTACGATTATGTTTTAACAATGTCTTTTTTTTCTATTGTAATGCCCGAAATAGTATAACAAGGTTACATACATAGCTAAGCACCGCATCGATCGTCGATTGAGAGTATTTAGAAGTTGGAATCTACGATGAAGTTCACGAATGCGCCAAACGAACGGATTGCGCTGTCTCTGACAATTGGGTGAGCATATATGTTACATGGTCTGGTTTCATATCACGAGAGATCTCCGTCCCCCACAGCGCCGACAGTTACGACATCTAATGACCATCGTTTCATGAACCGAAGTCATGTCTTTGTCGTGTGCAATGAGGCAATTCTTCTCTATTTTCCGACGTGCTAAGTAGGTCAAGAGACCACCTCGCTGACGTGGTCGATATCGCTGTCGATATCGCTGATGCTGTCATTCCCGTCGTCGTACTTGCACATGTCTGGGGTAGAATCTGTATTCAAGTTGAGAGCATAGTCTTGGGACGTGGTCAATTCTTTCATGAAACCTGAAAGAAATATCGTCAAGATTGAAGTCTGGCTGATATTACAAAAGACTTACCAATGGACCACTTAAGGCAGCTAGCTCTCGTGGTTTCGTCACTCATATCCACCATATACTGGTACGCTTCAAATACTGCCGCAAGTTTACCTGCCCGAAGAAGAGCATGACACCGTTTCTGGTTTGCAGTTTGCCACAAGGACGTAAAATCACACCCGAAGAGCTGCAAAAACATTTAGTATAAAACACATTTCTGGCGGAATAAAGTCAGCGTCAACATACCACCACAAACTCCTCATACTTGGAATCAACAGTCAATTTAGATAAAAAGGTGCCACTGTTGACAGCGGCGGTGAAGTGGTCAGAAGCTTCTGTTGGACAAGCGCTATCCAGTGCCTTATTTCCCAGTTGAATATGCAGATACACCTGATGCGCGAAGTTCAGGAGATCCACATGGGCATGAATGGGGGCCGATGCTCACTTCCATGGTGCGGCATGCAAGGGAAGTATCAGCATCAGGACAGGCGGCAGCTAGTTCTCGGATGCGCCGCATGGCTTCCGCATGTTGATTCCCATGGAAGAGAGCGATTGCCTGGTAACCGTAATGAAGTGTTGAGTATGTAAGAAAAATTCAACCTGCCTTGATCATGAAAAGGACGTGAATGGTCTTTAAATCTCCGTCTGTGAACGTAAATGCAAGGTCGAATGCCTCCCTGGCGACCCGAACCTGTTTTCTTCCGCACAGGGCAACACCCTTGGAAACGTAGCCCATCAACGAAGGCTGAATACTAAGGGACTATGATGGCATCAAAGTTAGCCTATAGAAAGGACATGATGAACCATGTCAGTACGTCTCACCTTAGTGGCATCGTCAAGCGCGCGATCCCATTCTAGTTTTCGCGCCATGACAACTGACCGATTGGCGTATGAGGGGTAATTGTCGCCATTGGCGTCGATTTCTCGCGTTAACAACTCTTCAGCGGTAGCCAAGTCCCCATTCATGCATGCCTTGCGGATTGTCGTGTTCATAGCGAGGATCTGGATGAAGCACGCTCGCATTACGATATAAGACTCAAGATGGAAACATACCTTTGTGTCAGAGCCTTGAGCCTCGGGGTCAGAGCCTTGAGCCTCGGTATAGTCTTGGGTCTTGGAATCAACTGATGAGATGACGAATCGATGCAAAATAAACACGAACATACCTGTTGTGTCGCCTCGTCCCCGCGAGCATCCTCTGGCCAAGCGTGCTCCGGTACTGCCCACTCTAAGATCTTCCTATCTTTACATCCAACAAGAATGTGTTTGCCATCTATGGAAAAAGTGACACAGCACGGAGAGTCAGTGTGCTGAAATATGGCGATGGTTTGGTGATCCGAGAGCCGCCAGAGGCGGACATGATTGTCTATAGTTGGTGAAGCAATAACGGTGCCATTACAATTTACGGCCAAGCGCCAGGGATGGCCAGTAGGGCCTTTGCACATATCACCGGCCTGATCCCAAGTCGATGAATTCCACTCCCGAATGGCAATACCGTCACGGTCTCCCGACAGAATGCATGTGTTATCGGGCGTCCATACGAACCATTCTGATAGGACCCTTTGCCCGAAGTATGTGATGCGTCTCCTCGTGAATGGATTCCATATTTCGATCGCATAGTCTGACGCGATGGCAAGAAGTTTGCCAGACGGCGAATACCGAACGCAATGGGTGGGATTATAACCGAATGACTCTCCTTGTAATTCCCATGTCTTTGTATCCCACAGCTTACAACCCTCGAATGAACCAGTGGCGAGCGTTGTGCCATCTGGAGAAAAGTCCAATGAACAGGCAGTTGGGTGGGCTCTGAAGGCTTGAGTAACAGGTCTGTAAGTGTCTCCGTGCCAGGCGGTGACATATCCACTTTCATCACTGCTTGCTATCAACTGTCCATCTCGTGATAACGCCATGTCTTGCATTGCATCGCCATGCCCGTCCATTCTCTTCAAAATAACACCATTCTTCAAGTCCCACACGCAAAGCATACCGTCTAACGAATTCGTCGCCATACGTCGTCCATCAGGGAAAACTGTGACTGCCGTCATCCCACCAATGTTATCAAACTGTCGAAGTGGTGTGGAGCTTCGAATGATGCGCGGTGCTTCCGTCATTCGGGTGGAGGTTTGAGGCGACGTGCTGGAGGGATTGTGGTTGTCTTGATCTGAGGGTTAGAACTTGATATTATAATTACGACAGGGCAGGGCATAATGATTTAAGTTACACTTGACGCATGCATGTCTTACCACACGTTTCACGTCACAACCCTTCTGCACATGTATTTAATGTTCAACTCGTGTCGCCGCAGCTTTCCAGACTCCTTCCGATTTGATTATTGAGGCTGGCGAATATGATCGATTATGGGATGGGTGGACCGAATTCTTGGACCCTCGAAAACACAATATGCAATGTTAGCTCAAATTCGGCAGTCATCAATTGAGCTCCCAGAAATCAGACCTGACAATATGACGTCTGTTGGGATTGATCTAGCACGATGCTAAATTAACCTCATGCGAAATAAGGAGACGTTTCAGAGTCGCAACTTGAGTTCAGTGAGTTGATCTTTGTGTCCGGGTCATCCACACACAACACGTCTTTATAGAAGCTCAATCACCAGCGACCGAGGCAACCAAAAAAAGCAAATTACGCAACATGATAGTTGAGAGCTTCACTTCTTCCATTGATACGGACAGGACTGTCTGCAATGCGTCAGTGCCATCGACAACTGTTGTAAGGATGAGGAGGTCGGTCTGCATCGCCTCTCGATGTTGATGACCTCCTCAGACGGTCCTCTGCAGGTTGCCAGCCGAGCAGATATGGTGCGCTTGCATGCCATCAAATAAGTCTCGAAACTGAGTATTCGTCTGGACAAAGGAGGAAACGGTTGACGTGGTGAATATTTGTCAGGGCGATCGGTAACGAGGAAATCATGATGGGTAAATGATGAGGTACAGATTCTCGGAATGGAGCATAAGAGGTTCACGTAAGATATTGCATATTGCAGTGAATACATACTGGCTTTGTGGGTCTGCATGGGATGGTCAGCAGGTGGCGCCACTGACAGCACCAGGCTTGCGTCTTCAGTCTTTCGGAGTAGGGAAGAAATTCTTGGACGTGGTTAGCGACGAAAATGCGCACGCGTGATGAGATCCAGACGTCGTAGAACAGAGTTCTTATCCTGCAGGTTATGTGATTGAGAGTATTCAGAAGTTGAATTCAGTGATGGTGAAGTTCATGAACAGGTCAAACGAACAGAATCCTTGCACCGTCTTTGGACGATTGGCGAAAAACATATGAACATGGTCTGGTTTTTGTAGTACGTCAGTATTTGTGTATACAGAAGATACATATTGTGGGGATAAAAATGAAAACTGCTCAGGGATCCCTATTCCTCACAATGCAAAGGCTACGACATCTCCATTGACTCGCTCAATAACGCAATTATCCTGTATTCTCCGATGCACTGCGCAGGTTAAGAGACCATGTCGTCGACGTGGTCGATGTCGCTGTCGATGTCGCTAATGCTGTCGTTCTCGTCGTCATACTTGCACATGTCCGGGGTAGAATCTGTGTTAGGAGCATAGTCTCGGAACGTGCTCAATTCTTGTATGAAGCCT
>LVVM01006627.1:9604-27972 GCA_001882365.1 Rhizopogon vesiculosus | reverse complement strand
ATCGGCGCGTCACTCTTACTTCCTCGGCAGCTGTGGAAGAATCAACGTTAATTAATATGATCCCCATGGGCTTCGACTTCCTTGCCTTCCTGATTTTCTATATCCTTGAATTACACATCGAATATTGCCATCGAATTGATTGCCTCTTCTACTAGCTGTTTATTTTTGTTTATCGACGTCCCCATGACACACGGTCTAATAGAGTATAGTGTCGAAGATGTGTGACATACTATAACTGCTAGCCACATGTGTGCAGAACTACAAAGTACTAAAATATGAATGTAAGTTTGCCTTGATTTGCGCACGTCGTTGGTGGCTTCTGAATACTCGAAACAACTTCAAAAGCTGAAGTGCTGACTCCCCATCCCAAAGTTTAAGACAGGTACATCCAAGTTCTTCCTTGCAGAGCTCTTGAACTTGTGTATTGGTTAGTGCACATGAAGGTCTGGCTTGGTCGGTGTCCTCGTTATCAGACTGGACATCCTCGTCATCTGTCGTCGCCATCTCGCCGGTACCGTGCTAGCAATCGCTTTGTTGCTGATATCGGCAGGAAGGCCATCTGTATCGCCAACCTCTTTCTCCTCAGGGGGATCGAGAACCCCATCCAACGAAAGCGGCAACTCGCGATGAGTGCAGTTACATGCGTCGAGGTCATAAGTAACCAGTGATGCTTCCATGGTCGGCGGCTGTTTAGGCCGGGCTGGGAGGCGGATTTTCAAGCCAGTGCGTTGGGATGAAACTTGGCGCAGCTCCAGGGGCTGTTGAGGTCGGGCCGGGATGCGGATTTTCACGCCAGTCCGCTGGAATGCAACTTGGCGCGGCTCGTCGACTGGAGTGAGTGCCTGGGCAACATCTTGTTGTGACCCATGTGTTGCCGGAGGCTTGGCAGGTGATGCGGGGCTGTCTGATTTGAATTTCGAAGCAGCATATGGGGCGAATTTTTCGCGCATGGCACGCTTGGGGACAGCAGGCATGGTAAGAATGACAGCCAATACTGTCTGTAGCTAATCTTATGTACTGTCGGTACATTGTGGAGATACACTCTGTGGACCATGAATTGTCCATTATGCGAAGAATGCGAAATGCGTAACATCCACACCGACCCCCCAAGGAGGGGTCATTCAGTTATTGGACACGTCGACCTTCCGATCCAAATTGGACGTTCCAAGTTGGAGGTCACCATAGCTGCCCATATTCCTCCTTCAACTCTTTCTTCATTCTCAAAAGAACGGTCTTGAACTCTTGACCTCACTCATTAGCGGCTATGCCGGCTGCCTACCCACTCCCTACTGATTTGTCTCCTACAACAGTCACCAATACCGCATCCCTTCTCCGCATTATTGCACTTGCCCTCATATCAAGCGCTGCTATTGCTTCTCGTCTTTTTGCTGTAATCAATTTTGAGAGTATCATTCACGAGTTGTACGTGCCAGTGTACATGACCATCTGGTACCACTGACATACCAAACTTGCTGACAGCGACCCATGGTTTAACTAGTACGTACATTTCTGTGCCCGTGGAGCGTGCTAAATACCCTCTTACAGTCGCGCAACAAGAGTTCTCGCTTCCAAAGGTTTCTATGTATGCACCATGTTCATTCTCTTCCACTAGCACCTCATAAGTCGCGTTAGGAATTCTGGAACTGGTTCGACCCAACGGCATGGTACCCACTGGGTCGTGTGGTCGGTGGAACCATCTATCCCGGTCTTATGGCAACCAGTGGTGTAATTTACAACATACTCCATGCGCTCAATCTCCCTGTCGATATTCGCAACGTTTGCGTCCTCCTAGCTCCAGGATTTAGTGCTTTCACCGCTTGGGCCACATACATGTGCGCACTCTCTCCACTCCGTTATGGGCCAGTTAATTTATCATCGCTTGCTAGGTTTACGAAAGAGATGAAAGATGAAAGTGCTGGTCTTCTTGCAGCCGCGTTCATTGGTATTGTGCCAGGTTACATATCCCGTTCCGTCGCTGGCTCCTACGACAATGAGGCTATTGCAATATTCTTGCTCATGTTCACCTTCTTTGCATGGATCAAGGCGCTCAAGCAGGGCAGCGCATTTTGGGGCACTATTGCTGCTGTCTTTTATTTCTACATGGTTGCCGCATGGGGTATGCCGTCATATACACGATTTTAATCCAGACGCTGACAGCAGTGCCCTAGGTGGATATGCGTTCATCACGAACATGATCCCTCTGCATGCACTCGTCTTGATGCTGATGGGTCGTTTCACCAGCCGGCTTTATGTCGCGTATTCATCCTGGTACGCGATTGGCACCTTGGCCAGTATGCAGGTCCCTTTCGTTGGCTTCCAGCCTGTGCGTACTAGCGAACACATGGCTGCCCTTGGTGCGTCCATTATGCACGTTTTTTACATTCTCACTTTTACACCTTTCCAGGGGTATTCGGTCTGTTGCAGATCGTTGCTTTCGGGCAACTTGTCCGCGCCCACGTCTCTTCGAAGCAGTTCCAGGGGTTACTATTTGCTGCAGTCATTTCTACTGGCGCGATTGGCTTCTTCGGAATTGTTGGCCTCACTTATAAGGGCTGGATTGCCCCTTGGACAGGTCGATTCTACTCCTTGTGGGATACGGGCTATGCCAAGAAGTATGTCGCGATTCTTGTGCGTAGCCCACATTGCTGACCAGTCACGTAGGTACATTCCCATCATTGCATCAGTCTCTGAGCACCAGCCTACCGCATGGCCCTCGTTCTTCATGGACTTGCATTTCCTCATTTTCCTCTTCCCGGCGGGCGTGGTGATGTGTTTCCGTACTCTGAGGGACGAGCACATCTTCGTGATCATCTACGCGGTCGTTGCCAGCTATTTTGCAGGTGTGATGGTGCGTCTGATGCTTACCCTCACCCCCGTTGTCTGCGTGTCTGCCGCTGTGGCCCTGTCGTCACTCATGGATGCATATTTGGATCCTACCGAGCCGGAAGTTGAAGGTGAAAAGAAGGAATCCTCAACTCCAGCCTCCGTTGTGGCAAAGAGTAGTACATCTACCACGACCCCTGCTACCCCTGCTACCAGCAAGAAAAGCAAAAAGAGCAAGGACAAGGAAACGCCTGCCACTGCTGGTGGTGTTTTGGGCGAACTCGTCTCCAATGTTGCCTCCTCTGCTGCCGCAGCCAATTCTGCCGCTCCTGCTCAGAAGGGTATCTTCGGTTTGGATACGCGCGTTGTCGTTCTTTTGAACACGATCGGAATGCTCCTCTTCTTCGTCGTGCACTGCACATGGGTGACTTCAAATGCATACTCCTCACCATCTGTCGTGCTTAGCTCGACAAACTCCGATGGAAGCCAGCACATCATTGATGATTTCAGGGAAGCGTACTACTGGCTGAGGCAGAACACAGCAGAGGATGCAGTTGTCATGAGTTGGTGGGACTACGGGTACCAGATTGCGGGAATGGCGGATCGTCCGACGTTGGTGGACAACAACACCTGGAATAACAGTGGGTTATACCTGACAATCCTGATTGATTGACACTGATTCTTGCAACAGCACATATTGCAACAGTGGGCAAGGCTATGTCATCGCCTGAGGAAATCGCCTACCCCATTCTGCGCAAACACGATGTTAGCTACGTGCTCGTCATCTTTGGTGGCCTAATCGGCTATAGCGGCGACGACATCAACAAGTTCCTCTGGATGGTGCGCATCGCACAGGGTGTCTGGCCTGATGAGATCCAGGAGCCCAATTACTTCAATCGTGGGGAGTACCGGGTAGACAGCGAGGCAAGCCCGGCGATGCGCGACTGTCTAATGTACAAGATGAGCTATTACCGGTTTGCGGAGCTCTTTGGGAGCCAGCAGGCTGTAGACCGTGTGCGGGGGCAGCAAGTGCCTGCCCAAGGCCCGACTTTGGATTACCTCGATGAAGCATTTACGTCGGAAAACTGGATCGTGCGTCTCTGAATGGATGATCGGATTTTAGCTGACTGGGCCTTTTTGTGCTTTTAGGTCCGTATCTATGAGGTGAAGAAGGACGATGTGCTCGGGCGTGATTTGAAAATCGCGAATGCTTTCGACCAAGGGAAGAAACGCAAGCGGACAAAACCTATGTCGAGGAGGAAGGCTATTAGTGCTTGAGGGAGGGAATGATAGATTGGGTGTATGGGTAGTAGCATTAATCGGATTTGTAGTAGACCTCTTACTACCTTCAATCACTCAGCATTTCCTCGTCTCAATTGTACATACATACCCCACTGTACCCAATCGGTTAAGAAACGAGGAAACGAGATTGGCTAGAGCAAACGTGTATTCCGAGCGCCACGTCAGTGCCAACGCCTTTGTTTCGGACACGACGCGTTCGATATGTATATTTAGCGGTAACACAATAGCCAACTCTTCTTGAAGACTTCAACTCGGGGCTCGTCCGCAAATCTTCTCTACTAGCTAGTGCTGGCCATTACTGGAGTTTCTCGCAATGATTTTATTCCCCGTAGCTGCACTTCTGGTGCTCCTGCCAGCAATAGTGTCTGCAGCTATATTTCCTCCTGGCACCAAGGTCAAGATGCTAGACCCAAAAGGTTTTCAGCGGGCTATGAGGAGTAATGTAGGCCACCTTGAGTCTCTCCTAAACTACGGCCGAATTGATCACTTTTGTCCAACCAGAAAACGAGCGTTGTCGCGTTTGTCGCCCCTTGGTGCGGGGTAAGTTATAGAACTCTGGTCTCATTTCCATTTCCATTGACAAACATACATATCAGCACTGCCAACGCATGGCTCCCGAGTACAGCAAGGCTGCTGAGAGCCTGAGTCCACTCATCCCGTTCTATGCAGTCGACTGCGATGCTGAGATGAACAAGCGGTTATGTGGAGAACAGGTGTGTGTGTGATATCGCGTTGCGCTTCGAACTCGGTCATGTTCTAATGTCCGCTCAGGGTGTTCAAGGGTTCCCGACGCTCAAAGTCTTCCCTCGCGGTAGCCTAGCCCCGTCCGAGCCATATGAATCCGGCGAGCGCACCTCTATCAACTTTATCCGCTGGGCCTCCCGCTCTGTGCCTAACAAAGTAACATCCCTCCCGCGGGTCTACGATATTCCAGCATGGGTAGACAAGGTTTGCATCCCAGCTTAATATCCTGTCTCGTCGCCCATGTTGACCCCCGCGCTTCCCCCCACAGAAGAGCGACCTCCCGCGCATCATTCTCTTGAACAGGGACAAGAAGTTCCCCCTGCTCTGGCAAGTCCTTGCGAATAATTACTGGAAGAAATTGGCGTTTGGCCATCATTCGGACCCGGATGGCACGTTTGCGGCATCGTTGGGGTTCACTGCGACTGTCGAGGGAAAGACGTCCAAGGTCATTGTGTATCCAGTGGGATCCAGCGTACCAGTTCTGTATGAGGGTGTGTGCTTTTCGGATCCGCCTTTGATCACTCGACATTAATAACTTGTACCTCAGGGACGACAAAGTATGAACCGTTGGCCAAGTTCTTCAGATCTATATTGGATGGGTCAGCAGACTTCTTACAAATATTACCAGAACAGCCTGTCAGGGATGAACTGTAATTTACTTGCATCAACTTAAAAGTTCGTGTTCTGCTCAAACGTGTTGATGCCTCCCGCGGACTTGCACGAGGTATAACACGTAATCGCGAAAGGTCGACGTCCTCGCGGTTTGGTCAGTTTTTTAACGGCAGAGTAAACCACGGACCCGCGCTGCTACGGGCACAACATGTTCTATATATTGTTTGACCACCATTTCTTTGCATGCAGGACGAGCGCTTCCACTAAAGTTCGACTTCGAAAATTACATCCTAACACGCGTTCTCTGTCACCTCTTTCCTCCTGTGAAGTCTCTCAGGTCAATTTGTTAATCCACCTTCCTGGCGCATCTGTTCATCCAAAGCCCTTCGCTTCGCTTCTTCGGCGTTCCTCTTGATTCCTTTCTGTATCTCTCGGTCCCAGTTTGTGCCAAGCCATACTACGCCATATTCAGATAAGCCTACTGTGAAGAGGCCGATGACTTGACCTAGGGGGGATGAGCAGCAGTTACGCAAGAGGCATGGCATGCATACCGATCCAGAGTCCCTGCAGGCCGAGACTGGTTTTGAATGCGAGAGTAATTCCGATTGGCAATGCAAGAATATAGTAAGCAACGAGGTTGAACATAGCGCCCAGGTGCTGTCGGCCTGAAAGCGCAGATAGGTGAGTCCCGCTATTCACACCAATGCGAGTAATCGCCTGCCCCACCTTGACCGCGAAGGATGCCACCACAAGAATTTGCCAGACCGTCAGCAATCTAGGGACGGGGTTCTCAGTGTGCAATTACGTCGCGCCGGAATTTTGCTCACTTGAAATGAGGCAACTAGAGGCATGACCTTACTGACAAGCTTGACAACGCCTTCGTCATCGCTGTAGATATAGCCGAAGCTCTACTTGTCGATTGGCATAAAAGTACGGTGCGAGATTATTGTTCACGTACGTTTCTGGCTGCTAACATGACGATCATGACTGCAAAACCGACGACAACGCTGATAAGGGCAATAGCGTGGGCTGCATTCCTTGCGCCGATGGCCGATTGTGCCCCGATCAGGTTTCCGATGCGATTTGAGGCAACGACCCCTAGATGAGATGTGAGACGCTCGGCATTATGATCCATTATAAAGGGGTACTGACCAAATCCAAAAGGCAAAGTACTGATGACTGTGGATGTAGTCGGTAACTTCCCGAGGTGCACACGAAAGCACGTACTTTGATCTGTGGTCATGATAACAGATTGCGCCGCCAGGGAAAGCTCTCCGAGGCGACCGGCCGCAAGGGCCACTATTTCAAATGCAGCCCTATTTAGAGTGAGTAGGGGCACCTTGATGGGGGACAATTACGCTTACCATTCTGTGCCTACCATTAAGATACCTGGGATAGCCAGCTTGAGGAACTCGAGACAACTCTCGAAGTTGAAGACGGCCCTGGGTTGGAAACCGCCCCATGTAGCATTTTGCTTGTGCATGGAAGACATCGATGTCACCGCGATCAAGAGGAAAAACGCACACCAGTATGTGATGGACAGTGCAACAGGGCAGCCAAGCATGCCAAGTGAAGTATAGTGGACCAGGAAAATGTTGAGCGCGAAATTAATCGGAGATATGACGATCAGCACCCAAGTAGCGGCCTTCATGATTCCTGCATAGCGTGTAAGTCGATGAATAATTGATAGCTCGTGACTGACCTTGGCATTGCAGATATTTCTTGAGGGACTCGAAAGCGATATACCCAGGCGCGCCGAACAACAAAATGCGCAAAATATCCTGCACGTCCTTGCAAAGGCGAGGAGGCTCTTTAATAGCCAACAATACGGGCTCCATGTATGTCCAGAGTACGCCGACGGGAATTAGCATAATCCAAAGCAACACTACACAGCGCTGGAGATGCACAGACAGATCGGTGGAACGACTTCCTCCAGTGAATGCCTGAGAGCCCAATGTATCAAGCGCTGATCCGCCACCCAGCGCAATGCACCAGCCTACAAGGACGTGGGATCATCCTTACAAAAAAACCGAATTACTCGCCAGTAACATAGGCCAGCATCAGCGCAAATGCAGCTGCAGAGAGTTCTTCTGCGCCCAAACGGCCAGTGACCATGATCGATACTGTCTGGATAGAATTCTGTAAAATATACGACAAGATAACTGTATATTATAGTTTGGTCAGTACATGCCTCTCGAGACCGACAAGTTCTGATACCAGGGATTGAGTCGACGACAAGGGAGACCAGAAGGCGGGGCCCGAGATCTCGGTTCTCGCCTGCCACTTCGGGCAAACTTCGAAGAGAACAGTTGTTCAGTTGCTGCTGTGTGTGCTGAGCATTGATGAGGAGGGGGGCTGTCTCGTCCAGTGTTTTAGTACGTGACATGATGCTAGACTTGGTGAATACCTCTGCCAATCCACAGAGTTTATAGCGGATTCCAAAACGGATTAACGGATTAGGATTGACCCATCTCCGAGCCTGGCGATTCCCTTTCAATATCCTCTAGAACGATGTATTATTCTCTGAAATGAGGCTTGCATCGTGTTAGATCTCATCTCCAACGGAGTATTTTTGTGAGCCGAGGTTCCCCATGATTTCCATTTTACTGTCTCTGATAAGAGTCATCCGGCAGATGGGGCCTTTGGTTTTCTGCCTCATGGCGGAAAACAACTTGTACCTGTCATATTATGAAACGGGACCACCATTTTTTGTGATACTCATTGCGTGATGATGGGTCATGAGATATGAAATTTTTCCCTCAAGAAAAGCTTTTTAGGCGGCATGCCGCCGATTGAAATTCATGAAGACTTAGCCCCTACAACTTTCTCTCAAGATGAAATCGCAACTTGCTACTCTGTTCACGTTGGTATTCGCTGGCGTGAGCTTTGCCCACGACGGTCACCACGAAGAGCAAATTCCTATGAACTACGTCAAGTATCCCTACCAGGCTGTGTATCCAGGCGATAATGAAGGTATACAATAAAATATCCCTGTCTGATTGCCGCTCACCCTCAGTGCAGTGACGGCGGATTCCATCTTCTCCGGAATTACCACATTTGCTAGGCTACCATGGGTCCAGTGCCTTGGAAAAGAACGAGATACTACCTTTGACATCGCCTTCATTGGCGCTCCTTTTGTCCGCCATTCCGCTTCTGTTCATTCACAAGGTTTAATTGAGTGTTATTTCACAGGACACAGGGACCTCCTATCGGCCTGGTGCTCGGTTCGGGCCTGCTGGTATTCGTGCTGGATCCCGCCGGCTGACCTTGTATGGAGGATACAATGTTCCACTCGACGTCAACCCATTCCTCTCTGGACTAAAAATCGTAGATTGCGGTGACATTCCTGTCACGCCTTACGATAACAAGTTTGCCATCCAGCAAATTGAAGGTGGGCACAAGGAGCTCCTTCACCGACCTGCTTTCTCCCCGCTTGGCAATGACTCGCTTACCGGCAAGCCCCTGGTCCCAATTTCGATTGACGGAAAACATCATCCACGTGTTATCACACTTGGTGGTGATCACACGATTGTCCTGCCGTTGCTGAGGTTCGTTCGCTTCCAGCTGTTTGGCGCCTCGTGCTTGAAATTACGCTCGCAGGTCTATTCACTCTGCATATGGCCCAATTTCGGTCATCCACTTTGACTCTCACTTGGATACCTGGAAACCTTCCGTGTTCGGAGGTGCTCCTTCCGATCAGGCTGCCGTTAATCACGGCACGTATTTCTACTGGGCTAGTCAAGAAGGTCTGATCAAAAACGGAAGCTCCATTGCAAGTGTCCTGTCTCTTTGTACCCACCATCGAATACTTTGATCCTAGTTTGTTATTTGAATTCCAGCACGGTGCCATCAGAACAACGCTGTCGGGACCGGCCGATTACGCTAACGACGATGCCTCTGGCTTCCAACGAATTGAGGCACGTGAGATCGATACCATAGGTGAGCAAGGTTGGCCATTTGTCACTGCACATCATCTGACAGTCTCTCTCTAGGTACTGACGGAATCATCAAAAAGATTCGGGAGACCGTCGGAGATCGACCTGTTTATCTCTCTATTGATGTGCGCTGGAATTTAATCTCATTTCGGGCTGTTATTCAATTCATTACAGATTGATTCAATCGATCCCGCATTTGCTCCTGCGACGGGCACCCCGGAAACTGGGGGTGCGTTTGTACATCTTTAAATATTATGTGGTAAACTCAACAATCTACAGGCTGGTCTACACGCGAGTTACGGACCATCCTCAGAGGCCTGGATGGCCTTTACATCATTTCGGCCGATATTGTTGAGGTCGCACCGGCGTATGATACCAATGCTGAGCTTACGACCATGGCTGCGGCGGACGTACGTCATGCTATCAAATTTCCGCATTATTTCTAATGGTAGCTCCACAGGTGCTGTTCGAGGTTATCAGCGTCATGGCGAAAACACCCTTGGGTAAAATCGCAGATTAAGCGGATGTGCCTGTTTTACTCCAATGATCGTTTTTTCCATCGGTGGTGATTTTTTGATTATGTGTACTTTTTCTACTTCTTTAGAAATATCCTCCCATGTATTATCAACTAACTCGCGAAGAATAAAATGCCGTTAGTTGCAGAGTAAATGACTTAAGTATTTGCGTCAAATGGCAGAGGGAGTTGAGATTTACGTGGGCAATGTACGACTCTAACATCAAGTAAGGATTTCGGGGGATCAGCGTTTGTCTGCCCTAGAAAGGAAAGTCATAAGTTATCAGGCTGTGTACAAAGTTTTGTCAGTCACATTTGAATATATTATTCCTGCAACATTTGAAAACCCCAACATCGCATAGGACGATACTTTGTAGGATGTACTTGCTTCCGTTGGTAATGATTGCCCAAGCACTGGTTAAAGTTTGCGGTTACGTTACATGACTCATACGAGTCCTTCCCGCGTGGATAATATTGATTGACATCCGTTCGTCCGCACGTGCTTTCATAAGTCACTAGATGCCCGTTATGCCGTTAGCATAGGCAGTATATAATTCCAAAATTAGTTCAAGAATTTATCTGTATACAGTTGTTGTACATATTTATGCTTTCGTGTGTCATGATGCGAACATCGCTACAATGGCCCGAGTCGACACGAGTTGCATTATGTACTGACCGCGGCGCCCAAAAGTATTCTACATACATAAAGATCTTTCTGTGACTTCGTTAGAGTTCAGTGGCGCCAGGGCTCAGGACTTGCCACGAGATAAGTATTTATTACATATGACTCACGAAACAAAGGTCCTCTCGTACACTCCACGTGTGCACATAATTCGAGAGGCCCCAGACCTGAGCCCTGCATTTAACTGTCTTTGGTAGAAGAGGAAAGTAGCTTAGGCTATAAACTAAGCGACTGTAATTAATCGGGAGAACCACCGGAACTTCACATAGGCATGTGGTAAGGTCTTAAGTTATGAGTATGATACACTTAATAGATTCTTGGGCATGAATGTTAAGGAATAGCGAAGATGTGTAGAATATATCAAGTCAAAGCGCATTGGTGACCCCGCCAACGGTCAAACATTGTCATTCAAATCTTCCTAACACCAGGCAACGATGAACGGTGAACGATCTTCACTGACCGACTATCGGTAACTCAGGTAGAAGATCAGTGCACTACTTACCTCAGGTCTGACATCGAATTTGATATCGGATGGATCAGAATGCATGTGCAAGACTATACCGCTTCAGTGCAGTCCACTGTTGTAATTGGATAAACTTCCTGCAGATAGACTTGCGGTTAGTTCAGGGAGCACAGGAAATTAGATTCACGTGAGACATGTAGAAACTATCACGGATGTGCTTACGGTGCAACATAAATGTAACCTTTTCCATACAATGACAATCTAGATCTAACCCTTCAGAACTCAGGCTCTTTCCCCTCTACAGACGACGTAGAATCATCAACATTCTTGATCGGTCCATGGAACCACTTGTGTGCTGAAACGACCCAAGAGATAGACGCAAAGAAGAAGACACCCATGATAATTACGACGGCGTAGTCTGTTCATCCTGTCAGCAACTAAATCGAGTCTAGCAGAGTCAGATGTTATACGTACTCATCCCCTGCGCGGTGGTCGCTTGTGAAGGAGGAAAGACCAATAGGACAACAATGAAAGACACCCATGCGACAGCTATGATCCCAATTGGCATGTACCACCTTCCAAGACTGAATGTGCCAGGAACCAGTTTATCACGGCCCGATGTGATACGAAGGAAGATAGGTGTTGCATAAGACACGTATAAGCCAATGACCGAGGCCCTGCAGAGAATGATCCTTAAAAAAGAATTTCACAGAGCGGTTCCTAACGTACCCTGCAAGCGATGACAACGCTGCGGCGGAAAAGCCCAACAAACCACAGACGGCAGCGCCAGCCATGACGAGCCAGACAGCATTTACAGGAGTTTGCGTGCGCCCATTGATCCGTTTCCACCAGCGAGAGCCGGGCAGAGCGTTATCCCTCGCGAAAGCGAACACGACACGAGATGCATCAACTCCTTGCGCAGCGCCCGTCACGAACTTAACAATCCATCATTCATGCGGAAAAAAATGGCGAGACATCCTTTGGGACGTACTTGGACAACAATGATAAAGCCCCATATTGCCAGCATCCCTCTCTTGCCAAGTACATTGAGGAACAGCTGACCCATAGGAAGTGGCAAGGAGCCGGTCAGCAAGTCGGCGACTGAAACAGTGGCGAAGGAGCATGCAATGAAGAGAAGCCAGCCTAGCACTTGCGTTCCAAATACACCCACAAGGATTGCAATGGGTGCCGCACGCTGAGCACCGGATATCTCTTCAGATATGTGAGCAGCAGAATCATCTGGAGTATTCATGAAGTCAATAAAACGCCCAGGTACAATTTCTGCACACTCACAGCCTGTGAGTGTCCACATTGGAGCTGTGAAAGCCAGAAGGAAAGCCCATCCATCTGCAATCGCGGTCAGTAAATACCTTCAGATGCCAGTGACACAAGCAGTACTCACTGTTGCTCCATCCAGTGTTGTTCTCGAACATAGTAAAGGCATCCTTTGTGGATACTTTGTTGTCACCAGAACAGACGAGTAGTGCAATGATGGCGGCTATCGTCGTACCAACTGCAGAGAAAATGGGATCTGGGAGTTCACTTACACAGTTGCAAACCAATACTTGCCATTGACCATTACATAAAATAGATTCAAACGCGCCAAAACGTTTGTGGCAGCGGAGCACACCAGGCCATGTGCAAACAGAATGGCCAGTAAAATGCCGTATGTAGCACCTGCGCTCATTATAGTTGCTCCATCAGAACTGACCGCAATCGCCGTAGTGATCATCTGTGCACTATACAAAATAAGTCACAAGAAATTCATTGCTTGCATCAACAAACCATGTGAAGTCAATGGAACACACGAGTGTAACTTGGCCCGTGATATTGGCCCAACCTGGAAACAAATTCATGAGCCGGAAAACGTGATACAGACTTTTCTGACCTGTGATCCAGCTTGCTAATGCAGAGTATTTCGGAGGTGCGAGTTTGGCGGAAAAGTAATAGAGGCCAGCAGAAGTCCTAGGTGAAGAGTATGAGGTTCTGTTGCTGAATGTGACGAAGATATTTACGGCATTGATGATACCAGCTCCGCCATTGAAGATGCCACCGCCATCACAAAGAAGCAGGGGATCAGCCATCCCCAGACCATCCCAACGTGACCACCTACGGAATTCTGTGTCACATGCGATTATTAAATAGTGAGCACGCACCTGAGACTAAAGGAAACGAAAATGTAGACGACACAGAAGCCACTACACCCATGATTGAGAAGGCGAAGGCAATTGTCTCAATCATCTGGACAGAATTGGACGTTCACGTCACATGCGAGCGGACAAGGAGCAACTGACCGAGAACTCGCGCTTGAACTCTGCTTTGTAGCCAAGCTCAGCGAGTACTGTATCGTCTTCATTACGTGTAGGATTGGGGTGGTTCTTGACGCTAGCAGCGTTAAGACTGACTTCAGCCTGCTTTTCACTGATCGACTCGGTCATTTGAACGACTGAAATGCCAAAAGGGTACACTGATCCCACTTTGGAGTCGTCTTCTTTTACGGAAAATATATCAGTAAGGTTGGAGATAAGAGCTTGGGAGACAAGTGCCTTAGTTGGCCATAGCTGCCTATTATTGGACCGTAGTAAAAATATTTATGCCTTATCTCTTCTATTCGTAGCCATGCTGTTGTCAAGCCTGCGGGAAATCATATGCCAAGAGACACCATGCACTCCACTTGGCATAAGATTGAGCGGAAGCATTGGAGTTGAACGTTGAGTGGTCCGTTGAGATGGACCTGAAGCTCAAGGGTCGGTGGCGGGTGCCAGTGTCAACTTGAACACTGCTACTCAATCTGGATATGGTTTTACATAATTTGGCCGTCAAAAACCATTATTACATAAGTTAAACTACTCACTGCCGGCTCGCATCCAGCGCCCACGGTTAACCTCTTCAATTCTGGGAGCCTGATGCACTCGGTCTTCAGACAACTTTTTGCCAACTAGGCAACTGCATAATATGAAACCTTGGCCATGGTTGATTTTGCAAGTTGAACCTCTATCGGCGCGTCGCTGTCGCAGGCTTATCTTAACTCGGGGCCTGCGTGTCAACCTCCGCCAACACCCTCGCTGCCTATAATTGAGGGTCATGGGACTACGGGCTCCTTCGTATATATACATAGCTGCATTGAACCTCTCACCATGCCTGGTGCTTAACGACTGCATTGTGGACACTCGATCTTCTGATTCTCGTAGCATTCTACGCACACCTATGTCTAGAAAAATTCTTCTCGGGTTCGGTGTAGATGTTGATGCTGTAGCTGGTTGGTATGTTGTTTCTGTTGCATCATGACAAAGATCAACAACAAGGATTCATATTATCATGCAGGCTGGGGTCCTATGGAGGTGAAGATTCTCCACTGGATATATCTCGTGTATGATCACAATTTACTTGATGTGATCGGGAGCTTAAGCCAGAGCAGGGAATGTATGCTGGAGAAGTCGGAGTGCCTCGTCTTCTGAAGCTGTTTGACAAGTATAAGATGAAAACAACGTGGTTCATTCCCGGTCGGTCCTAATTCTGAATGCTCCTATGGTACGAGGAGGATTCAATGACTCGCACAGGGCATAGCTTGGAGACGTTCCCGAAGGAAATGGCAGCAGTTCGAGATGCTGGCCATGAAATGTGAGACTCCCTTTGAATGTGGAAATATCTACTATCTGATATTGTGCACAGAGGTCTTCACGGATATTCACATGAGGTAAGTGGAAATGGTATGAATCTTAGGAACAGAACTGAATATTTTGAAAGAACCCTGTGTCTATGACTATGGAACAACAACGTGACATTCTGGACCATACCTACAAGCTGCTTACGGATTTCAACCATGGTATTCCTCCGAAGGGTAGTGTCGCCCCATGGTGGGAAACCAGCAAAGAGGGAACGATATTATTACTTGAAAAGGGCATAGAATATGGTTAGGATATACTATCAGTTATTTCAAGCGAAGTATTGACATCGTTTTAACAGATCACTCCAACATGTCCCACGAGTAAGCCACTACATATATCACTTCTGACATACTCGGAGCCACATCCCATCAGCTCTCAGACATATTACCTCCGTGACGAAGATACATGGACAAAAATTGACTATGAGGCGCAAGCTCACACGTGGATGAAGCCGCTGCAAAAGGGTAAAGAGACTGGACTCGTTGAGATTCCTGCTAACTGGTTCGTCAATCTCACTGCTAATGTCTTTCCAATTGATTCTACACATCTGACACGTCGAAAAGGTACCTTGACGATCTTCCTCCGATGATGTAAGTTAATACGACTTGCGTACAAAATCAACTTAATGACACCGGCCTAGGTTCATTAAGTCAAGTTCAAACTCGCATGGTTGGGTGTGTCATCACGTTTAAAGCATCCAAGCCTGTCATTAATGTGTCCATCAGGTCAACACTCGAGATGTCGAACAACTTTGGAAAGATACGTTCACTTATCTATATAGGTAAGAATGAAATAACCGCTTTTCAACCCACTATTGATTCTTAGCGGACAGAGAAGAGAAGGACTTCGTTTTTCCCATCACCATTCACCCAGACGTTAGCGGGTCAGTACACAGCCTCGACTTGTCATTTGAGCGTTCTAATTTTAGTGTTCGGTATAGTCGCCCGCACGTTCTTCTGATGCTGGTATGTATATTCACTCAGCGTGCACTCTGTTCTCTTACTAACTGGTAATTATATAGGAACGTTTCATCGAATGGGTTAATACTCACGATAACGTGCAATGGGTAACCATGCACGAGATGGCTCAAGATTTCAGAGCCAGACAGGACCCAGCACCGGGTGCTGTCATGCCCAAGGGCTTCACGAAGCATCAGTGAAATGCTGTAATATTGAATGCTTAAAGATATCTGTATCAGTGTGTTCTATCAAATTGTTTTGGTAACCTACACGTGCAGAAGGCCCCAAGAGATCTTACATCATCGGACCGCAGTACAGTTCATGGTCATGGGGTCACTTCGCTTGTATTTCTGACGATATATAAAGAGCTTTGCTCGTCATTCCTTGTACCAAAAGTACTGACCGACTAAGATGCCCCGAGAGATCCTTATAGGATTTGGTGTCGATGTAGATGCCGTGGCTGGTTGGTGAGTGTCGTTCTGTGAGCTCTGAAATACTTGTTCTAGGCGGCCACTTTAGGCTAGGCTCATATGGCGGCGAAGATTCACCTCTAGACATATCTCGCGTACGACCATTCCTTTCAAGGTCTAACATGTGTTTTTATATGACCACTTTAGGGCATGTATGCCGGTGAAGTGGGCGTTTTACGAGTATTGAAGTTGCTTGCGAAATACAACATTAAAGCTACATGGTTCATTCCAGGTGAGTTCGAGTTCTTTTGGGTTTTGTGCATCCTCGGAAACATAATGTATAGGCCACAGCTTGGAAACGTTCGCAAAAGAGATGGCCGCTGTCCGAGACGCAGGTCACGAGCTGTGAGGCGTCTTCTGTCGCAATAAGAATTGACTGATAGCAACTATTAGCGGTCTCCATGGCTATTCTCATGAGGTGCGTTTACTTACTTTATTGTAACTGGGCTCAGAGAACTCGGTAAATGTTAAATGTTACACAGAATCCTGACTCGATGACGCCAGAGCAACAACGTGACGTTCTCAATCACACATATAAACTGCTCACAGACTTCAACCATGGAGTTCCTCCCAAGGGATATGTGGCGCCGTGGTGGCAAACAAGCAAGGAAGGTGTAGCGCTCTTGTTAGATAAAGGAATCGAGTATGGTATGCCTCCATTTTGTGGCATGATACTTCAAGTTGTCCTTATTTTTCCACGAAGATCATTCGAACATGTCTCGCGAGTAAGGATCTAACATATGTCTGTTCTACTTGGGTATTTACTCCTTAGCTGCAGTTCACAAGCACACTACCTTCGCGATCAAGATACTTGGACAAAAATCGACTACAAGGCGAAGGCCCACGCGTGGATGAAACCTCTGCAGAGAGGCAAAGAAACGGGTCTTGTTGAAATACCCGCTAGCTGGTGACATTATCTCTTTTCAGAGTGATCATCTGTAGCTCAACTTTCCATAAAAAAGGTACCTCGAAGACATGACACCTATGATGTGCGTGTTTCAGGTTTCAAAGAAGAGCTTGTTTCATTAACGCAAACCCAGGTTCATGAAGGCCAGCTCTAATTCTCATGGATGGGCAAGTCTGAGGGAACATGCTACAATTCGTTTGTTGACTTTACCACACTCAGGTGGCCCCCCAAGCTGTCGAGCAGCTTTGGAAAGATACCTTCACATATCTCTATAGGGAGGAACAAGATTTCATTTTCCCGCTATCCATCCATCCGGACGTAGGCGGGTACGTTTCGCACAACCGATTCATCATTTAAACAAGTGTCTTATTCGGTGTAGACGTCCCCAGGTACTACTAATGCTGGTTAGAAATAAAGATAATGACCTGGAAGTACGGCTAACCTGCATTTCTGCAGGAACGATTCATCGAATGGATTAATGCTCATGACAATGTAAAATGGGTTACGTTTCATGAGATGGCAGAAAGGTTTAGGGCGAAGAACGATTCCCCTCCGGGTGCTGTCATGCCAAAAGGATATGTCAAGTGTAAAGCACGGCTGTAATACTACAGTATTACTAATGGTACCCTAGATTCATGGACCCTAGCTAGTTCGAGAATCACTCATGACCATAGAACTTGTGACTGAACAGGTGGATGATATATCGATAAATCGGACTTGGCAAATAAGCACCTCTAAGTCACCCGCCACTCAAGCACACGGCACTCCGGAGTTCGGACATCCTGCTTTACTTAGCATCTACTAGGTCGCCTGAGCAGCTCTTATCGAAGCTCTGCTCCATATCATGGATCCCGAGTCTATAAGAAGATTGTCTGTTTAAGTTCAATCTCTCAAGTCGTCTTATCACTCTCCTCGAACATGTCCATCCCACCTATCCCACATATCCCTGACGAGTTGCAGAAGGGCGTCCGTGTTGTCGTTGAGACGAAATACGGTTCCCTCAAAGGCGGCAGAACCACGAATGGGGCTGCCGTATTCTTAGGTGAGGTTATCAACCACTTCACACTCAACGCATGCTAAACTAGGTACTAAGAGGTGCCCTATGCATTGCCTCCCGTTCGCTTCGAGGACCCAAAACCTTTGCCCGCTGATTTTGTGTATGAAGACAAGGATTATATCTATGAGACTAAACGTGCGTCAATCTATCAATCTCCTGTAATTCATCGCAAGACAGAATCGCCTTAGACTGTGTTCAGCCTTCCAATGATGGACAAGGTGCAGGGACAGCA
>LVVM01006625.1:7985-28211 GCA_001882365.1 Rhizopogon vesiculosus | reverse complement strand
ACAATTCATAATGGTCTCGTGTTGAAGCTGACCTTCATCAGGTTTCCTTCTTCATTTATACTGTCTACTGTGTATGATTATGAACCGAAAACCAAAGACGACCATCTCGTCCACGGCATATTAAGGTACGTTGAATTGGTATCCGCCAGTCTGGGGCTGGGTGCTGTTATGGTAATGGAGACCTTCCCTTTGCGTATGTTCACACATCCATATTATTGGCCTGCGGTCACGTCTTAACAACCCTTCCAGTTTTACGGCTTCCTACCTGGTTTCCTCTTGCCACATTCAAGCGAGCAGCAGTCGATTCTCGCCAGACATTCCACAGTGTGAAAGAGGTCGCCTTTCAAGACGTACAAGAGAGGATGGTAAATCATGTCTGATCAATAGGTACAATGCACTGACGGACCACAATAGTCTACCGGCAAAGTAGCACCGTGCTTGGTGGCCGATAATTTGAATAGAATGAACGGCTTTGCAGACGACATCTTTACTGAAGCAGTGAAGGAGGCTGCTTTCGTCGCATTCGGAGGTATGCACGCTGAAGGACTGTCTCTGCTTGGTGCTCATTTGTCTTCTCTCGTCTTTAGCGGCATCTGAAACTGTGGGTTCCGCTCCGTCTTGCGTTTGTCCATAGTATTCATTCACTCTCTGCTCAGACTGTTGGAACGTTACTTGTATTCCTTCTTGCTATGGTACTGCACCCAGAAGTGCAAGCTAAAGCGCAAGCAGACATTGACCGAGTCGTTGGCAAAGATAGACTTCCCGATTTCGACGATAGACCAGCATTGCCCTACGTGGAAGCTATTATGCGTGAAACACTCCGGTGGCATCCCGTGTTTCCGTTGAGTTCGTGGCCCATGTCGCTATTCTTCAATTTATCTGATGGTATACTCAGGCGTCCCACACGCAACAACGACGAGTGACATCTACAAAGGATATTTTATACCTGAAGGTGTGTATCGTGCTGATTTACAGAGGTTGCTGATGACCCAGATTGTTAGGTGTTACTGTGATTGCAAACATATGGTAAGCCCAAACTACGTAACAGTGAATTTCCCAAAATGATAGCACCTTAGGGCAATGACACACAATGAGAAGAAGTACCCCAGTCCTGATGAATTCAAGCCGGAAAGATTTCTTCATGAAGATGGATCCCTCACGAGTGACTCAATGACTTTAGCCTTTGGTTGGGGTCGACGGGCGTGGTGAGCATCTATTGTACTCCTTTTCTCCTTTTCTCATTGTTGACTGCTTGACTGCTTGTCAGCGTGGGACGATATATCGCGGACGCAGCACTTTGGATCGCGATCACGAGCTTCCTTGCCACTTTCTCAGTCCACAGAGCTCTCGATGAGCACGGTAAGGAGATCCCAATCATTCCGAAGTTCTCCCCTGGTCTCTCAAGGTTCATAGAGCGCTTCTCTTACCTCCCGAGTAGTCAACTGATCTCTTGTTATTTCAGTCATCTTGAGACATTTCCCTGCAGAATTGTTCCGAGATTCCAAGATGCATCTCGGGAGAAGCTCATGCAGTTGACTGGCTTAGGTCTGTTTGTCGACATCACTTGTAAATTCTGAGGCTAATGCAAATATAGTGGCCGAGCAATTATGACTAACATATAAATGTGTATTAGTCGAATGTGTAGGAAGTACCTGTTCAGGTCACTGTATGATCTGCGTCACAGTCCGGTGATTTTACAATATGATATGTAGGCAGAAGGAAAATGTATTCACGAGCTGTACTACCACTCAAAATTCAGGGGGTCATCCGGGAAGGTGTAACGTGCACTCTGAGACGCATGCGTGAATACTTCTTGAAACGAGGTGAGAAGTGCTCTATGGTATGATTGTTCAGCGGCAGAATGCGGCATTCACGTAAGCTTGAAATACTGCAGGGTGAGTATAATCGCGAGCGAGCGCCGTACTAGCATACATAGAGCTCAGAAGTACCTTTGAGAAAGATGTAGAGCTTAGCTAGCAAATGAATGGTTCTCAGGCGGCCAACATGCAACCTCACTACAAAAAACCTCGAAACTAGGGCTGGTATGTACTTACTGGCAGCTAATTTTGATTTCTTCGTTTTGCGGGGCGTGCATTGATTAAAATATCTGCATTGCTGGCATGCGGCATGGCAGACAGTCCACTGGGAGAATATGCAAATTGATATTCCTGAACGTACTTGAGCCACTGGTCACCGTGTAAAATACTGCGTCCCATATCATCTATGCAGAAAAACTTTAATCGCCCTGCATCTCCTCTGGTGGTGGGCCTTGCTGCTCGCGCTCCTTTCGCGTGGCCTGTACCACGTCGTCGACACGCAGTAGCATACGGGCGGCCTGCAGACATCGTGAGCAGACAGCATGTGAATGATGATTCGCATGGACATACCTCAACAGCAGTTTTTAGGATTTGAATCTGAAGGTGCAGATAGTCAGGAAACTTGTCGGACCATAAGAACCTGTACGTACCTTCACGCTTGCACTTTCATACAAGCCATATTCTTTCATGTCGACTATCTTTCCAGTGTCTCCATTCACGCCCCATGAATGCTCTCCATTCGCATGCTTGGCCTAGAGAAGTCGTCAAGTACGCGTCGTCCACAGAAACATGACTACCCACCCTAAGCTCTGTCAGTACCCTGATAGCATTTCCACCGCTATTTTGCACCAGAGTCCGTGGAATAACCTCCATGGCATCCGCAACAGCTCTGAATGGCCATCCCTCAACTCCCGTCACGCTACGCGCTTTAGCGTGTAACCCCACGCTGATTGCCATCTCTGTCGCACCTCCACCAGGTGCGAGTTGGGGGTTAAAGTATGCATTGCGCGCAACACTGAGAGCATCTGCAAGATTCCGATCGATTTCGTTGAGGATATCCTTGGAAGGACCACGGAGAAGTATAGTGCAGGCTTTGGGGTTTTTGCACTCGGTGAGGAATGTAAAGTATCTGAGAAGATCGCATGAACGAGGAAACAAGACAGAAATGAATTGACAGACTCATCGCCCATCTTCTCGACGTTGAATAGCCCGCATTCCGTGCCGACATCAGATTCACGGATATCTTCTACGCGATTGACTATGGTTGCACCAACAGCAAGAGCAATACGGTTGTTGTCTGATTTGCGGACGCGTCGAAGGGCAGAGACGTTTGCTCGCTCGAAGACATACTGCGCCGTGTCTAAAATAAATGAGTAACTTGAAGAGCGTTAATCTTAATACGTACCGGATACGCCTTTCTCGGTGATAATAAGATCGGGCTTTAATTCGAGTAAGAGTTTGCACTGCGCGATGACCTGCTCCTCCTCGATTTCCTGCGCGCGTTGCCAGTCGCTCTCCTTAGAGAACTCCATGTTGGTCTGACTCTCACCCTTCTTATACTCAAGTGGGCAGTCGAGTAGGATAATGCGCGGGTTCTTGATTCGTCGGCGCATGTTTGGGTGGGTGATATCCTTGTTGACAAGGACACCATTGAGGACTGTTGATTCTTCAATGGACCCACCTGGAACTTTTTCGACACGTGCGTAGCGTTTGATGTCAACGCTCTTGTGTCCAGCGTCATCCAAAGCAACGGTGCGCACGGCTTGAAGAGCCAGGCGGCACATTAAATCACTCCATCGTGCCACAAATTTGGTGCCGATGGACGTCTTAATGAGAGAGAGCATTTCTTCATCAGAAGACGTGTCGATCGGGATGGAGATGCGATTTATGATTGCGAGAGCTTCTTTGAGGGCTTTGTTGTAAGCCGAGATAATAACGACAGGGTGGATGTCGCGTTCAAGCTGGGAAAGAGACTGGGCGAGGATTTCTCCCGCTAGAAGACAATGAGATAATGACAGAGATTTGAAGCAGAAAATGCACCAAGGATGATAACGCTGGTTGTACCATCACCACACTCTTCATCTTGAGTACGACTCAGTTCGATCATGTTTTTTGCTGCAGGGTGTGCAACGTCAATTTCACGGAGAATCGCATTTCCATCATTTGTTAGCCTATGTTACATGTTAATCAGACGCATTTTCGCAGGAAATGTGCAGGGACGCACAATATACCACCCATCGGATCGAGGATCATCTTGAGCATGGCTTTTGGACCAAGACAAGTGCGGATGACATCGGCAATAGTCTATGTAAATGTAAGCAAGTATGAGATGAGAATGAAGCAGATCGTGACCGAGACCGATTATACGTGCCTTTGCTGCAGTGATGTTGGACATCTGGGCTTTCCTTCCTGACTGCCTCTCCGGTGCAGTATCTGTGGAACATTGCGTTCAGTGGTGCATTTGAGACATGGGGAGTACATACTCATAACGAACACTGGAGTTTGTCCCGCCATGGTTGGATCGTGCTTGCGGATCGTGCTTGACAATGAGCTCGAGGATGAAAAGCTCGAAATCTCTCGAGATCCTGCCAGTCACGTGACACTGAATGACATCGCAGTCATTTTGGCGGTGCATAAGGTACGGTTCGCCCAAGTCATTGACGGCCGCGGAGCATCTGGTCATTTCATGTGACGACCTTGCACGACTCCAGTTTTATAGTGCACTCAAACGTTCGACGTTCAGTACTAGTCATGGCCCCCAGGAATCAAGATGGCAATTTCATGAACGTGGATTATGATTCCGATATCTCCTCACTCGGTGATGTCGAACACCGCGGGAAGGGAAAGGGAAAAGGCAAAGCTACTGACAAGCGCAAGAAGGACAAAGGCAAGGCGAAAGCGAAGGAGGTCAGCAGTGCACTTTTTGTTACGCATTTCAATCTACGGCATTGAACATCCACATTGTTTACAGCAAGCTTACACCTGGGAGGCATCCTACACGCGTTCTTGGGATACTGTGCAGGAAGATGAGGCTGGAAGTCTGCAGGGCGCGGTGGAGGATCTTATGGCACGGGGCAGGCGCAGGAGGTCTGTCCATTCCACCTATCACCCGTGTTTTCGCTGATACAGTGAGCCAGGTTGCTCGCACCCGCCGCTGCTATCCGTCGCACAATCATCCGACATCTTGTTCTCCTGCTCGATCTTTCGGCAGCAATGATGGACCGCGACATGCGCCCTACCCGGTTTGATCTCATGCTTCAATATGCAAGGGAATTCGTGGTTGAATGGTTTGACCAGAATCCTCTGGGACAGATCGGCGTCGTTGGTATGCGCGCTGGGATTGGCGAGAGAATTGGCGAAATGTCGGGTAAGTTCTGCCGACTAGGCCATTCAGTTAATATTCATTCCACCAGGCAACCCGCAGGATGTCCTCAAGTATCTGAGTGATAGGTCTCGGTTGGAGCCTACTGGAGAACCAAGCCTTCAAAATGCTATCGAGATGGCACGAAGCAGCATGAGGTACTTCATCTTCTTAGCACCTCAAATTTCTTCCTGATCTCTATAGTCACCTGCCCACACACTCCTCACGGGAGATTCTCATTATCTTCGGCTCGCTGACGACATGCGACCCTGGAAATATTCACGACACCTTGGACGCCTGCGTAAAGAACAAAATACGTATATCTGTCGTCGCTCTGGCTGCAGAAATGAAAATCTGCAGGGATCTATGTGACAAGACTGGTGGTAAGTGGACTATTTTTATATTTAGGGCATCTCGCTTCATCCACGAGGTAGGTCAGTTTGGCGTGGCAATGAACGAGGGGCACTTCAAAGACATTCTGTTTGAGCTCGTTCCACCTCCTGCACAACGAGCAGTTGCTCGCACAGGAGGCCCAGGGGCAGCAAACCCGGCTGCCGATTTGATGATGATGGGCTTTCCTACTCGGCTACCAGATTCCTCGCCACCCAGCCTATGCGCTTGTCATTCGGACATGAAGAGTGAAGGCTTCCTTTGTCCGAGATGTATGGCGAAAGTGTGCGATGTTCCGACCGATTGCGACATATGCGGACTTATGATCGTGAGTTCTCCTCACTTGGCGCGAAGCTATCACCATTTGTTCCCGGTGAAACCATATGAAGCCGTGTAAGTGGCATTCTATGTTGAATCATTGTGGTATGGTTTAATAATTCTGAAACTCAGAAGGTCGATGGATGGCATATCTGAGCCGGTAACTGCTTGCCACGCATGTGCACGAGTATTTTCGAGCACAGCGTCAACTGCAGTAGCATCAGAGGGGGTCAGTCCCTGGGGCCGGTACCGTTGCCCCGACTGCCACAACGATTTCTGTGCGGAGTGTGATGTGTTTGTTCACGACGTTATTCATTGCTGCCCAGGGTGTGGCAAGTAGTAGTACATGTACACGAACTACATATGTTTCAGACTTCAAATTCAGAAATTTGAGTTTGTTTGAAATGCCGTAATGAGATGCATGCTATTAGACGGGTGACTTGTAACCTTGTCTCCACCCGCTATCCAATCCCCTTGTTCGTTTTCCTCCTGCTACCATGATCCTACTACCACTTACACTCATTTTTTCTTCCTGGTATACCCTCGTCCACGCCGGCAGTCAAGCAAAAGGTCAGAGCTGCTCTGTCAGTAACAACCGTCTCCAAATCGGCACATATCAATTTTATAGCGACTGCGATGCACAAACATACTGTTCATCCCAAGGCACTTGTGAACTCAAGGGCTGCAGGAAGGACCAATATCCATTTGGGTATTCACCAACAGCTACTCTACCACCTAAATGTCCTTCTGGGCAGTTTTGTCCCGATGAGGCTGATGCATGTCAGCCATGGCTACCCGTTGGCAGTGCATGTCAGTTAAACCGCGACGGTGAGCCTCAGTAAAAGTCCTATGGTGGTGTTCGCTGACCCCGCGGTCATCACGCAGATCAATGCGAACCACCTCCGAACTGGCAACAATTAGCTGACCCTTCGTCTTACGGTCGCAACTTCAATGGTTCAGTGTGTCTGAATAACGTTTGCATGTGCGTAGTAAGCCGGAGTCGAGCTATTTTTGTGTTGACTTGGTTCCAGGTGGGCAAACGTCACCGTCGGTCTGTCTTGTCAAGTCGAGAACACTGCCTATATCGCGTATGCGGGAACTAGCGAGTTCATCGATGTGGTGTCACGGTGGGTAGGATCGCGAAATATCTCGGACCCTAGTAGCGCTCATCCCCATTTGTAGAGGCAACTGTCAAATCGGGTTGTATTGTGAATCTCAGTCCCTGGTTTGTATGCAAACAAAACAGCTAGGAGCGTCTTGTGATGCAGATAAGGAGTAGGTCTCGATTTTGATGTGGGGATAATGCATCATTATATGACTGAATGTCCAGGTGTTCTACTTTGAACTGCCTTAGCAGTGGAGTTTGTGGATTGAGTGCCGACACCCCAAAGCAATTTGGGATCTGGGTATATATCATGGTCGGGATCGGTATCTTCGGAGGTAAGTCGCAATGTTTTAAAAATTTGAAATGCGTCTAAGGGTCGGTTTGTTAGGCATGTTGGCCACTCTAGTCACTTTGTTCTTGATCCACCGCCGTCAGCGTGACGAGGAACGTGAAAAGCGTATCCAGTACTGGCATGAACAGGTAAGCATTAACGACCTGTAGGTTTCGATATCGTCTCTCTAACGTTCGTCTTGCAGAATGCCTTCCGTCAGAACATCATGCAATTGAAGGAGATTGCTCGTACTTCCATCATGTCTCTCCCTGGCCACGGCAACAACAGCAAACGGAGTACAGTATGTAGTCGTGCTGGGTCGGAAGAGCCAATCCTCCAGCACTCGGCCCACAAGGCGAGCGGGTTGAGACGGCAGTTCATGTCAGACGGTGACAACAGATCATACGATGAGATAACATTGCAAGATGAACACCGGTAGGTGTGAACATGCGCGCGGTCGCAGGATATTCCGATTCTCTTATATACTAGCCGGGGACTATTTTTTGACCATGGACTCTTTGCATCTTATAACCACATCTGCTACTTAGAATAAATGATATCGCTTAATGGTGAGAATGCGTGTATTGGCGAGACTGGCGCCAACACGTTATCAATCGCAGGTCCGAGTGTTCTAACTTCTCGAGACTCGACAAATGTTGGAAGCTAGATTTTTACAAAGTTGTGATGACGCTTTTTATGCTGTTGACTCTATAGGATTCGGGACTCATGCTTCTGAGAAATTAGCGGCCATCCTTAGTAGTCCTGAGGCCTGACCATTTAGGCTTTGGAGCCAAAGCATTCAAATTTCTCACTCAACGTCGTATTCCAAGATCGTCACAACAGGCGGCACACGGTGCCCTGTTCACCGTCCCATTCACCCGCCTTCGACAATATGTCCTCACAGCCGACCCCAAGCCCTGAAGGGGACCTCAGCTACGCACGCCCATCGTCCGAGGACGGCGAGCTAGACTCGCACGGCGTTACACCACCACGTTCAAGAACGAGCAACGAGAAGGGAAAAGCAAAGCAGTTGGAAGAAGACGCATACGATGATGAAGACCCCGTCGAGACCTCATATCCCCCTACAAACGACGAGGCGGCCGAGACGCGACGGGTCGAAGAGGTGCGCCTTTTTCCTTGCTGCAAAGCCCGACGGTTTTTCATTCGTGCTCGGATATTATATTGAACCTTTTGCCCTATTCTGAACAGAACTTGCGTCGATGGGAGATGGCTGAACGTGAACGACGGAGAGCTGTGCGCGAGTCTGTGCATATTGGCACGGGCGGCGGGCCGTCTTTGCTCGGTGCGGTAACGCGCAGGGCGAGCGTGCTACTCTCGAACCGCCATGCAAGCAAAGCATCCTCAGGCGGGCTGGGTAACCACCACCACCACCACCACCACCACCACCACCACCGAGCCCTCAACTCCATCGATTCCTCCGACGCAGTACCGCTCACCGACATCGACCAGAGTCCGCGTGTATCTGAGAACCCATTCATACATCCCTCCGAAAGGGACCCCTCTTCACAGTCCTCCCCATTTGACGACTCGAAGGAGCAGTCTAGTGCTATTATGACCGGAATTTCGGACCCTCCATCCCCGTGTTCACCTGATGCGTTCGATTCGAAGATGCCCTCAGCCCAGCCAGCCGTGCTCCAGCGAACACCAACCCTTGTTCCACCCCCACAGCCGCTGGGATTGCCGCGACCTCTGACACCACCACCTAAAGAGCCTGGCCCACGCGTGACTCCTATGAAAGCCACGCCTACGCCAATGCTGCATCCAGAAGCTATCGAACCCGAGCAGCAGGTGAGGTGGTGGCACGATTGGTTATGCGGATGTAGCGAGGGACCAGACCGGGGAGGGGATTTCCAGGTGGGGACGATTCTAACCCAGGTTGTTTATTATACTGACGAGCTTGGCTCCAGGCTGGACGCACGAATCCTTTTGAATGATACACTCCAGCCCATATATGTATCGTTATACACGACCCTCCCTTGTACATTCTCACATATACAGTACAGTAGTTTGCACCCAGGACTAATAATCGTTTTATACAGGTATGAACTAGAGATTCCATAGTGCTTGGATCGTTCGCTGCATACATACCCGTCACATATACGTTTATGTTTATTATCATCCATGGCTTGTTGCACGAACGATTGTATCAAGAATATACTCCAGGTAAACATGTTTGTGAATTACGAAAGGAAATGGGTTTAGAAAGGGTAAGTGTGGAAATGAAGCAAGGTAACAAGGGGGCATAAAGTTTTTTGTGGGTGGTGATGTGAGTGTTGGTCGTACAAGTCGACTTTTATACATTGCAGTGCAGCGTGGGCGCTAGGTAATTGTTATTGAGAAGACGGAGGGCGTATGGCCGTCAACTCGATATCACTCGAGGTGTCGCTATTCAGGTTCGCTGGTTCGCGGACAGAATTGTTGACAACATTTACCTGGGGACAAAAGTTCAGCTTAGTCCGGGCGACCTGAGGAAATAAACACTGACCTGCGCTTTGTCTGCATTCTCACTGCCAGAACGACGTACGGTCATCGCTGGCCCTGCACCCCCTGAAACATCCTCGACAGCCACGACCGTTATGGTGGTAGCTGGAGGACCATGTTCGGTGGTCTCTGGCGCATCCCAGGCAGTTTCGTTAGAGTCTTTGCTGGGAGTCGAAGCGCCTCGCTCGACATCTCCACCTGTCGTGGTCCCCACAATATCGGTAGGCTCATCCTCACGGCGAACCCACATAGTCCACTCCGGGACCGTAGTACGAGTCGTATTGGTCCATTTTATGCTTGTACGAGAGTGCACGCCACGACCCATGGTGAAGAACGGTATAGACAAGCCATCTTATCGCCGAGTCAGCGACAGTATCATACTACTCACGGCGATACTTACGGATGATGATGGAAGCAAGGACGACAAAGGACACGATAGGCTGAAGAGTTGCGGCCAAGTACTGTGCCTGATCTGCAGGCGGGTGCTCCGGAGTGGGCAAACGCTTAAGCGCCAGTGCAGATACAAAAACTGCACTGACTCCCATCTAAGACGTATTAGTAAATGCTGGGTAACAATATCCAACTGCTCACCGGACCTGTATTATAAAATACTTTAGGTGGTCATTACAGTATAGGCTAGTATGGTTGCGTACCGAAGTGACCAGAGAATAGTGCTTCCTTCCAGGAAGTAATCTCGGGAACAAACTTGTAGATCACCAATAATGCAGGAATTCGCCTCAATACCAGAATAGCGATCACAAGCACGACAAGCATCCAAGGGTTGATGTCATACTCGAGAGAGTTATAGTCACTGAAAGGTAGCCAAGCGCCGATGTAGATGAAGCAGCCACAGTTCAGGACATAGTCTATCACAGAAGAGAACACATCATCTTCTGTCTGTGCATTGAAGTGACCATCCCAGGAAATTGCACAACCTGGAGGTAGTATCAGACCAAGTAAATATACATTCAAAATATATGCAAACCTGCTGCAAACGCTGCAAGAAGATCATCTGCACCGATGGTGCTTGCGATTCCAATAGTGAATATGGACAGAGCCAGGTATTGTGCGATGTACGATTCACGATCTATATAGCCCCTACTGTGGGATATCTTCATGAGCCTGGAGAAAAGATGGCCTGAATCACAGGATTAATACAATCAAAATTGGAGGAGCAACTTCGCTGACCTAGAACGGCACCCAAAACGGTGCCAAGGATAACTTGGTCTGTTGAAACTGATGAGTGCCATTGAAGCATCGAAGCACCGAAAGTACGGACATAGCCATCCCACTAAAAACCATTTGCCAATAGCAGTTGTAACGGAGGTTTCTACGGTGAGGTAAATAGATATCGCAAGGAATGGGTACGCAAGACCATCATTCGCCGCGGACTCCGCTGATAAGATGTGACGGATTTTGGCAGGAACATGCTTAGTGGCAAATTTGCCGCCTGTGAAGCAGATACGGACATCAGATATCTTTACTTTTTGAGTTTACAATCAGTAGGACTGACGCGTGATGGCAGCACATGTGACCGGGTCCGTAGGGGTCAAACAAGCAGTGATGCAAAGAGACGAGATGTAACTGAGCTTAGGGAATAATGCTTGCATGACGGCTGCCAGTATGATCAGTTAGTGGAAATATGGCATGCGAGAAATAATACACACCGGCGATAACGATCCAGCCGAAGGCCATGGTAGGCACGACCATTATGAGCAAGCTCTTGGCATGCTCTTTCATATACGCACGTGGTAATTCGACACCGACTGCGAACAAGCCGGTGGCGAGGACGATGCGCATAACCTCTAACGTTATGGTATTTTCGAAGGAACCCCATGAACGGGGTGTGAACACATTGACACCGTAAGGGCCTACGATGATACCAAAGCAGGTTCCCAGGACGACTTCGTTGATGTAAAGCTAGGGCAAGGCGTACGTCATTAGAAAAAAGTCGAGGCAAGTAGAGTATATGTCACACCTTTTCTTTAACTAGGAGAGATACCATAGAGAACTGGGATCAACCGTTAGTATGCCACAGGAATACACAGTGCAGACGCCAGCGGCTGAGAACCAAGCTCGGGCGTGGAAATAGGGGATGCAAAGGGAGTTTAAACGAACCGATACTACGAAACCGCCAAGACAGATGTACGCCAAACCTGGCGCCGATACCTGGCAAAACGAGTTTGTGATGATACAGAACAGAGGATAAGCGTACGGACTTGCAGTAATTCTAAAACCATTATGGTGTCTCTGAGGGAAAAAGAATCGGATGAAGGGCCTGAAAGAACGACGGGGGACGTTTCAAAGTCACCTGGGGAGAGTGAGCTCAGGACATGGAGCAGACTTGACGCTCACTAAGCGAATTTGTTGTCGATAGCAGCACGTGCATTGCCGTAATTAATTGGACTGTCCAGCATGCGGGAGCCTCGAACTCGATTCTGTTATGGACAGGAGAAAGGAGATGTGGGTAGACAGATCCTCGGTTTCCAGAAACTATAGATGTGGCAGGCGATATAAGACGATTTGAAGGCGATCATCGTCTAGCGTTCACAACAACTACCACTACCAGAACAACAACAAGGCCAGGAATAATGGAAGGAAAACACTAGTCGTTCAGTGGAAGGGGTAGGGCTTGAACTTGACCGTAAGAGAAGGGAACTTGTAGAAGATTTTCGTAGATTTGATTTGATGTAGATTAACCGAAATTGCACTTCTCGATGGTAGAATGGGAACAAACTACTAAAATAGTAAGTAATAACACCTCCCGAACTCGTTACGCCCCGAAGTGAGACCGTCCCGAGATGAGATGGTGTCACGGTACTGTATCATGACTACTCTGCTCCCGTCTGAAGAGAATGAGAATGTACAAAGTTAGTGTGGCGGGCAACTCACGTGGCTACCAGTCTTATCGTACGTACGTATGCCGTGTTCCGAAAATACCAAGTGTCCTATAAAGGACTTGGTCTGGTTTCCAACCATACCGCGTCCCTTATCTTCCTACTGACTCTCCATCCACTTGGTCATTCAATTTAACAATGGGTTCAACCGTATCCAAGCTTCCCCCTCGAGTTGAGGATACCCAAGCTTCATCCAATTCGGTTGATGAGAAGGGGTTTGTTCGCACCCAGACCCCCACGACACAGACTCCTTTGACAACCGATGGTTCTATTTCACTTCCTAATGTTGATACCTGGGAGTCCGCTGCTTCCGCCGATCCAAAGATCCAGCTTGCCCGCACAATCCTTGCCCATTCAGACATCAAGTCCACACTTACCAGTCGCGCAGCAGCCGTGGCAATTCCCCATATCTTCAACAACGAGGTCGAGTTTAAATCCGGACCTGTCACAAACCAGAAGTCCAGTGGTCGATGCTGGCTCTTCGCAACTACAAATGTCATTCGGTATGAGGTCATGAAGAAGCTCAAATTAAAGGAATTTCAGCTTTCCCAGGTAACCCGTTTATCATCTCGGATCTCGTGACCTTCTCATCCACGAGGATCCCATAGTCGTATCTCTTCTTCTGGGATAAGTTGAACAAGTCAAATTATTACCTCGAACTCTCCATTGAGAATGCCGACTTACCCGTTGATGACCGCCTAGTCAACTTCCTCGCTGACGACCTTATCAGCGATGGTGGTCAATGGGACATGGTTGTCAACTTACTCGAGGTACGTGTTCCATATAGATAAGGGTAGTCCCACATCAACCCTCTCGCAGACATACGGTCTGGTTCCCCAGTCAGTTTACCCCGAGTCATACCATTCAAGTAATTCAAGCCCCATCAACAAGCTCCTCAAGTTGAAGCTCCGGGAGCATGCTCTCACTCTTCGTGCTCTATCTGCATCACTGCGGGCTGATCCCAGCATCTCGCCGGAATCCGTTATCTCGACTCTTCGCGTGAGGAAGGAAGAGCTTATGCAGGAGGTTTATACCATCATGAGCGCAACCCTGGGCGTTCCTCCTAAGCCTGACGCAACCTTCACTTGGGAGTACTACACCGAAGACGGCAAGTACGCAAAGTGGGAGGGAACTCCTGTGCAGTTCTACAAGGCTTTCACAACCAAGTACTCGGTCAGTGCATGAGCTGTTGACCACATATACGCATATTCACAACTCTTTAGCCGGCGGAGTCTTTCTCCCTCGTCAACGACCCTCGGAATGACTACGGTAAGCTATACACTGTGGACAAGCTGGGCAACATTTGGGGAGGACGACCTGTTCTATGTAAGCCGGTTTCATCGACTACGTTAACATGGGCTTGACCACTTGCAGATGTGAACTCCGAGATCGATGAACTCAAGCAAGCCATAGTCCGGGTATGCAGTTAACATAATCCTTCGATTGCTCGTTTTGGTCCTGATCCCACCCACAGTCCATCAAGGCCGGTCAGCCAGTCTTCTTCGGTTGTGATGTCGGACAGTTCTCCAACACAGGCAAGGACGTCGGTATCATGGATATTGACTATTTCGAATACGAGGTAAAGCTATTTCTGGCGCCAGAACAACAGTTGTTAAAATTCTCTCTTCCTCCTCGCAGCAAGCATTCAACATCACTCTCGGACTTACAAAGACCCAGCGACTACAGACCAATGAGTCCGCCATGACCCATGCGATGGTCATCTCCGCCGTACACGTGGACGAAACGACCGGTCGTGCTGTCCGTTTCAAGGTGGAGAACTCTTGGGGCGATGAAAGCGGTGTGAAGGGCTTCAATGTGATGAGCGAGAAGTGGTTCGACCAGTTTGTATACCAGGTCGTGGTGCACAGGTCGTTGGCGACGAAGGAGCAAGTGAAAGTCTTTGAGTCTGGGGAGAAGGTGGTGTTGCCTGCTTGGGATCCTATGGTAGGGTTGATTTTTTTAATGGCGAATGCGAGACGCTGACTGTTTTACCAGGGTGCCTTGGCATAAGTGCGGGATATACCTCGTGACCTCTTTTAATGTCTTATTTGCTTGATTGTTTGTAGACCGCCGAGATAGCTGTTATATCACTACTTTTGAACTTTGAATTTCTGTTACTCTCTCAACCTTTCAATGAGGAGCAAGTCGGTAGAAGCTGGTAAGTCAGGCGACTGGCTACATGCTTGTCTCGCTGACTTACTCGCAAACCATGGAGCACCCCTCGAAGCCGAAACCAAAATCGATAAGGAAACACCAAAATGACCGCCTCGCCATGGACCCCTGCACACACCTCTGCATCTCTCCCAACACGACCGATGTCTAATGAGCGTCTGAAAATAGTAAGCCGAGCCCGGGTACACCGTGTATTGGATTGGTGACACTTCCTTTCTTAGGCAGGTGTCACCACGCCTGGGACTGGTTATCCGTGATACACTGTATAAGGTGGGCAAACAAGAAGTATCGTGGCCATCGTGTCCTCCCCGATAGCATACTCGAAGAATTAGATTCTAATGATATTGCTTGCATATTACTACACATACATCTACTTTACGTTTCCACACAGGACTCACGTTCACGCGCACAATACTTACTTAGACTCAATAGCTTAGTAACTGTTTGGCAGTGTTATTGCATCCGTATCGCGGCACGGCTGTCCAGCAAGTGACCTGCCTTTGACATAGGAGTTAACTAGTCACGGCTAGTTACAGGCAAGCCACCTTGGTTGATTGTTTGAGCCCAGCCCCTGCAACGCAGCAATGGCAACACAACAGGATGGCACCCAACTAGGGATCACTGTACGTACAATGATTCTCATACCACTTTTTCTCCAACATACTTACCTGGGATCATATTCGATCAAGGGACGGGGCTTTCATGTGACTGAGCACTATGATGCCCTTGTGAAGCAGAGTGTGGCCACCAATCATATGGTGGTTCAGGCAGGTAAGCAGTGAGCACAATGCATAAAACTTAATGACCCACTGGACTTTCCAGGAGAGTTCATAGAAAATCTGTTTCCGAAGAGTGCAATGAAGATGGGCACGGGTGATTGGGATTGGGAGTAAGAGAACAGTCCAACTCATTAGTACTAATTGTTGCTGATTGGAATGGGACTGGACAGTGAAGCGCTGAAAGATCTCCAAGCTCAATCAATATTTGACACGAATACCAGTGAATGAAAATGGACAGGCTGCCCCAATCTGAACACCTACAATGCCAATTTGGAGAGTGACTTCGCAAAATTCCTCAATACTCTGGCAAAGAACTGTGCCAGATACATGGGGATTGGTAGACGTCCTCCAATGCGTTGGACAGCCAAGTATAGTACAAATGTCTTCCCTGGCCATGAAGCAAATAGGAAGCCTGACCTTGCACTCTTCACTGATGGCACACATGGTGATTGGAGATGCATACGGAGTGTCGGCGAAATGAAGTCACACAGGTCTTGGAGTGTGGGCTTTGCGGGGCTTCAGGATCAAGTCAGCGGTACGATATCATTGATTGTTACATGAATACTATCTCATTATGTCTGTAGTCAAATCGGCCATCATGTTTGCTGCGCAGGACAACCGAAATTTTGTCATTGCAATTGGTTTTGCAAAGTATGATATGGTTGTATACAAGTGCGTTTTGGTTTCATAGGCACCCCATGGCAGCTGTAATAATGACATGATCACCATAGGTTTGATCGTGGTGGCTTGGAGCAATGCGAGCCATTTTCAATCACTGATCCTGTTGGATGGAAGTACTTTGCTCGCGTGATATATTGTCTAGGGTATGGAGATATGGAGTGTCTTGGATATGATGGTAGCGCCCAAGTGGAACCACAGCCCAATGGCCTCCGGTACATGGCGATGCAATGCCCCAAGTTTGCAAATATGAATTTGGATTACAAAATTGAGGGCCAACTTCACCTCACCGAAACCCTCTTTGGCCGTGGATCCAATGTTCGCCGAGTTTGTCATCGTGGCACAAATACCCAATACATTGTTAAAGACACTTGGCATAATGTAGCTCGACATCTGACCGAAGGTCAGATTCTGCATGTGATCCGTGACATTCCGAACATTCCAAAAATCAAGGAGTATGTGGTGGACGAGGATCAGTTTTCTTCCACATTTCATTCACGTTTCAAAGTTGTTGGAGACGAGCAGGTATACACTGCACTGCATAATGGCTTGTTTCAGGATCGAGTACACCTCAGGCTGTTGATGGAAGCAATGCCCATCCAGTTGATCTCAAATTTCAAGACCAGGGCGGAATTAGCTCAGGCCTTGGTGGGTTGCGCTGTCGGTAGGTCTAACATCAAATCGAAGGGAAATTTGGTCATTCATTCCTTGAAGCACACAGCAATGCATTTAGTGAATTTGGCATATTGCACCATGATATCCACCTTGGCAACATGTACATTAAGAACTCGGACGGATCAGGTCAGACTGGTGGTGTACTTGGAGATTGGGGTTTTGCCGAATGTCAGGATATATCAAAAGTGAAGGCGTGTCTTGAACATATCGACTATGCTCACCCTACAGCTGCACTGACTGCCCCCACCCCTGCCACTATCACTGCCCACTCCCCCAGTTCTATTGCCCCCTCCTTGACGCTACCACCAAGTTTTCCTGAGCCATCCCAGCCCCGGCTGCACACCAGAGGCACAGAATGGACACGAGCGACAGGCATGATCCTGCGAGAATATAGAGAGTCAAGTGTTACAGATTTGGATTCTGATCTCGATACCAAGAAGCCCTCTGCCATTCCATCCCCAAATGAGTTAAGGCTCAATCCTTGGCCTCGCAGAGCTAAGATTGAGTTGGCGGAAAGGATGGTGAGTGGACATTCATATACATTGCACATAACGTTGAAATTTACATCCATTCAGGGCAATGCTTCCTGCCTCTCAATACGTACAATGGTTCGTAGTGCTAGTGATCAGCATGGCGGTCACAAGATTTGCGATGATCTTGAATCCTTCTTCTATGTTATCATCATCATGCTCACCTTCGAAGCTCCTGGTCAATGCAAAGGTGATGAGGAGCTACAGCAGCTAAATTTAGATGACCTGTGGTGGAAGCCCAAGCCCAAGGATTGGGCTACATGTGTCAAGTGGAAGTTAGCAACCATGAAACTAGACGCACTGTGGTTCGACAATATTGCCAACAACTTCAGCCCTTACTTCGATTGTTGGAAAGGACCAATAGATGATATGCGCAACAAGATATTCCTTCACTACAACATGGGGGTTCACGACTTGAATCGGATGTGCAACATGGATGGGGTCAAGCACTCCGACATTCTTGACATTCTCAACATGATGGTTCAAGTGGGCATTAAAGCTGACGAGGCAGATGCGAAGGCAGGGGTTGAGCAGGGCTCATTTGCAGACACCAAAATCACCTCCGACATCGCTCCTACACATGATGATGATCTCACATCATTATTCTCTCTGGAAGTGATTGACAACAGTCCTGATGCTGATGACCTTAATCTCACATCCGCCACACCAGCATCTTACACACACTCGGAGAGATTGGATATCGCCTCGTCACTCACAGCCATGGTAGCAACCAGTGACATATCAGAAGGTGCAGCATTCCCCCCATTTGTCGGCCACATGCCCAGTCGTGATGTCATTTTGCAACATGCTCTCCACGTATTTGCCCCTCAAACTTTAGATACTGGCGAGCTTCCCTCTGCTCTGTCTGAAGTCACACCATGCAAGGCATCCACTCTGGACCATGACGAATTGGAGGGTGGTGAGGCATCCGTCGTGACAACGCTTGCAACAGAAGGGTCAAAATGGTCACGCAGTGGTGTCCCAACAAATTCACGACGGAAAGGCAATGATGATGATGGTGGTGATGATGATGAGTGTCTACCACCACAGAAGAGCAGGTGGGCTAAAAAACACGATCATCAGTCCAGCCATTGAATACATGCAAGTGATCTCACCACTAAGTATCTTATCCTGTGATGCATCAGAAAGCGCAACGAAATATGATTCATTTCTGTGCCCATACAATATCACCTTACGATGCTGGAGGCTGATGGCGATGTCTGGGATGAGGTGCGGGTGCGTGATACCACCTAAAATCATTCCACAGATAGACCTCTGACGAATCCCACAGAACTTCATGAAAAGTCTCATGCGCATGTTCGCCGAGGAAGACACAGGAGTTGTGTTCTATGAAACTGTCGTCTCCCTCAAGTCCCAAAAGCACACCTGCATTGAATGCGTGCCACTTCCATGGGAGAAGTTTGACGACATGCCGGCCTACTTCAAGGAGAGCATAGATGAAGCAAAAGAGAGAGGTCGAGGACGCGAGGCTAGCGGGGAGAAACGTTTCATGTTTACTGACATTAGCGCAAGCGGTGCTTCGTCCCGGAGCTTCTCTTTCAGGTTCAACAAGAAGCACACCTTCCACACCCTCCCTTGCTAGTCCGCCTACGAACTGACTCCTCAACTCCTTGCGTTTCCCTCGCAGGCCGCATCCCCACTGGCTCAGTCGCACACTCCAATACCAACTGTCATGACGCCGTCTGTGACAACCACGAGCATACGCCGCGCTATGTCGCCTTCATCACTGAACAAGCTACAAGCACAGGTCCTTCGTGCAAAGTTGATGAACGCCCCGAATGCTGAGAAGCTTGAGGAAGAGTATGAAGCAGAAGTCTTGTGCAGGTGCCGACGCAATGTGTCGTAAGTCATGTCACGGTGTCAGACAAGTTCGTTCATTCATCATTCATCATTTTTCTCAATCACTGATCGTTATGTATAGCTGGCAGGTCGAGCCATTATATCATTCTTATGGATGATATCATAAGCATAATATCGAGGAGTAAGTTCGTGGCTTGTCCTTTGTCGTATATCCGCTCACTCACAGATTTCTAATTTTGCAGGCTGTTGTAATGCGCTTTTCCCCTGAATTGATCGATGTATGAATAAGTAGTTTGAATTATATGTGCTTGTAGCGCAATGCAGAACATGATAGTGAGACAATGACCGTCTAGAAGCTCCTCATTCAGAGTGCAGGAGAGGTAGGCTCGTGTTCCCATTGCAACGATAGGTGCTTTCGGAAGCGTGTCGTCTTCACCGCAGCAGAACTGGCACATTGCGAGGGCATTTTGAGTGCGTTTGTAGTCTGATGAGAATTGTCCAGAGTCACAAAGTGAACAGAGGATGCGAGGACATACCGTGCACAGCGAATTGTCGCTTCATTGTGTCAGATCGCATCTTCTGCTGCCCGAGTCGTTCCGCATGTAGTCAAGATCATTCTATGGACGCTTGGTGAGTCTGGGAGTAGCTCAGTTGTTAGAGCTCCTGCACCTCGAATTTGCCATCTCCCATGATAGCCTTGGCGAACTGTGCACCCAGGTTCTTCTAGTCCACCATGCCCACTCCAAACCTCTCTTGCCTCGCCATTTCTCTCAGCGTGATCTCATCATCGTTAGCGTTATATCGGAGAAGTTCTCCCGTCTTCGAATCATGGGTTTCAAACTAACCAGGA
>LVVM01006615.1:1293-13599 GCA_001882365.1 Rhizopogon vesiculosus | reverse complement strand
CATACTCCAGCAGGCTCGAGCCTGCCGTCTTCAGCTTTTCTTTTCCTCATCCTCCACTCCCTTATCCTTCGCTTTCTCTTGGATCCTCGCAGCCTACTTTTATTACAATTTTTCTGTGATACCTTTTACTACTAGTAGTCCATGCGCACGCAAATAAAGTCGCGACATAGCTCCAGATAATATTCCATATGGTTCTGGTGTTATTGCAAGACAGGCAGTCACTGACATCGAGTGTAAGGATACTGGTTCCGTTGAAGCTGGACAGCGAAGTACAAACAAACGGAATGCAAAGCGATACACCCAAGAGAAGGGTCATAGTCATGTTGAAGCTGGGAGGACTTCTGTCCATTCTGCTCCTAATATGTGCCCAATATGCACTGCATTTGTTCCTTCTGATGCGAAATATAAGACGTGTGTTGTGGAAGGCTGTCAATGCAGATAGAACGTAAGATAGGTCCCGGGACGACACCAACAGCCAATAGGCAAGGTCAAATAAAATTATCAAGGCTTGAATACTTGAAGGCAGCCCCACGGGCCGACGCGAAAAGAGCATAATGCACAGCTGCAGGTCAGTGCTCCCAAGCTGTCACGAGTCACGTCCAAAAATGACGCACAGAGGCTAGCGTGCAACAATGCAGGATTTGAACAAATTTGATCCAGTTGCGTGTGTTTACGGCGAAACTGTCACGGATGATATACGACTTCACAAGGGACGGCAACGAATGCGAATTTATAGAACTCACGAGATGCTCGTCGAGAGATAAGGCTTAAGTCTTGAGACAGAAAATAAGTGCAGGAGCAACAGTTTTCTTCCTTTGTATATGGCCTGCCTGAGGGACTAAAAAAAATGCAGTGAAAGAATGGTGAATACACGGGCGGATAAATCCATACCAGCACCGTTACCTGGCCGCTGCCACCCACCCTCCACACCACGCCTCTTGGAAAAACTACCACAACTCACAATGATTTGCCATGATCTGATGATTAGTTTACAGGCCTCTCGGAGGCGTCGGTAAGTTGACATCGCTAAATTAAAGCTTGGAAACTTGAAGTAAGCCCTACGGAGCAAAGAACTTCAAGAAGCGCTCAAGGCATGGTTGTAGGTCTGTAGCTCAAACTAACTGGCTGGTGGATTCGAAGCTGACATGATGACACTCCCAGGAGGCAAGCAGGATCTATATAATGTAACCATGTCATCAGCAATTACATTCGCATGCACCAGTTTAGGTATACGCATAATTTCGACGTCGCGCAGCCCTCCGTGCTCCGAAACTGTCACGAGCAAAAACGATGAAAGAGGCTTGCGTGTAAGTTTCTACAATACAGGATTTGAATACAATTCAACTCAGTTGCTTGTATTTACAGTGAAACTATCAGGGATGACATACCCCGGATTTTGTAGGACAGACCGGTGAGTTCAAGTAGACCAGATGATAACCATTGTGAGTAGAAATCAAGCTTCGAGTCCAGGTCTCTAATCACAGTGGTTATCGTCTGAATGTTGCTTAGTATGTGAGGAGACGCGCATTTGGAACTCATGCAACGCTCTTTAATAACCCCATGTTTTATGGAAGTTCGGTCGATTGAGTGCCGAAGTTTCGGCAAACCACGGCAAATGCCGAAACTTAAATTCGATTGACTGTATAGTAATACCCAATTATACCGCTCTGTGGTAGTCGATCCCGTTCTACAATCTGAAGCACCATGGGCAAAGGTAAGGTCTGCTCGCACCAGCAAGATGTTCGTTAACATTTGCATTTGGAACAGTTCACGGATCTCTCGCGCGTGCCGGTAAGGTCAAGTCGCAAACACCAAAGGTTGACAAGCAGGAGAAGAAGAAAACACCAAAGGGCCGTGCGAAGAAGCGCATCTTGTACAACCGCAGGTGTGTCCCATCCCCATCCACTCTGTAGCTCAAGCTGACTGGCTGGCAGATTCGTGAACGTGACCACGCTGCCTGGAGGCAAGCGGAGAATGTGAGTATTGCAGCTTTGATGATATCGATGACTTGTCTGCGGTCACACGCCCCTCCTCTCCCATATCCTTCATCGATAATGCAAGTACTAATCGAATAACCTTACTTCCAGGAACCCCAACCCCGAGAAATAAACGCACTCGAGAGGTATTCTCTACCCCGGCCAGAGGGTCGGCGGATTACTGTTATGATAGAAGTGGAGATGGAGGGCCCACTAAATCATTGTTTCGCCATAATCACATCATCTTTTTATATCTCGCGTTCCTCTCCCTTTACCTTCAGTTGCAAGTGCAGCGGTGCCCTCGTTGTAATCATCGTTCTCATGCTATGATATGCGCTCATGCCCAATCCAACACTATGACAGTTGTAAAATCGGCTCCTCTATGCTTGACTGTGTTTTTGATTGGAATTGGCAAAGCAGCTGGTAATCGGAAACTTTTTGATCTACATAATCCTGATGACATATGTACAACATAGCGGTGAAACAACAAGATCAAGGCACGCCCGACAAATAAGTATAAAAACTTGAGAAATCTTCCTAGCGCTAGTGACGAGCACGCTTTCTCCTGAAAAGGATTTCAGCCACCGGGCTCTCTTGCTGAGGGGTCTCATCCACTGAGGCATTAGCGTCGCCATTAACTTCAACTTCGCTCTTCTCTCCAGCATCCTCATCCGCATCCTCATCCTTATCTTCGTCCGTCCTCCGTCGTTTTCGGGTAGATTTCGGGGTGACACCGTTAGATACTTTGGGGACAGATGGTGTCTTTGTTGGTGAACTGCCGTACGTTGCTTGAGAACGAGGACGGTTCCTTGGAGTGGCCTGCTCATCTTCGTCTTCGGGCTCAGGCTCAGGCTCAGCTTCAGATTTTTCATTTTCTTCTTCAGTGTTTTCCCCAACTTCTTGGTCGCTCGCTTCAGGTTCTGACTGAACCGCAGTAGGGGGCGGCGGGCGGCGTACAGGACGCGGTTTCGGGCGTAGTCTAGGCGCGCGAGGTTCTTCCTCGGCTGGTTGAGGTTCCGGTTCGCTCTCTGATTCGTCGCTGGTAACCATTGCTGCACTCTTTGCACCTTTTGCCTTTTTACCCTTCGCGCCGCCTCGTAGAGAAAATATAAGTAAGCAAGCCTGTTTGGAAAACACAGGACATACCTTTATCCTTTGCCATGATAGACGATAGTTTCTTCTCGTACGCTCGCTGAGGTTCCCAGATCTTGGATGATGGTGGAACCTCGATTTTAGCCTGAGCAAGGACCTGGTCCACATGCGCTTTGCTAATTCAATTCGTCAGTTGATGTCTTTCCTTCAGCACTACTCGTAACCTACATCTTTAAGGCGTCTCGGCTGTCAACAGCTGCCAGAAGAGGTTGCAAGACCTTGAAGAACAAGATAGCCGTCTTGCGCGCCTTCTTATTCTTGGCAGCCTCGTATGTGCCAATGCGCTTCACAATCCAAGTTAGGAGGTTCGTGTGGGTTTGCACGATGTATTGGCTATCGAGCCTCTTGACGACAGAGAGCTGTGCACCCCGGATCATGAAGCTCTGCCCGAGCTGCTTGGCGAGAGCAACCGCACGGTCTTCCCCGCGAACAACAGAGTCAAGGACAAGTGTGAACGACTGCATTAATTGGGTGAGCGACACGCCTGTAAACGACATGCGTGAAACATACCTCCTTCAGTGCCTGTGTGATAACCTCGACCACGATATCGCCGTTCTCCCGGTACATCCCTTCTTCGCGTAAAGAGTCAATGATGACTTTCGTACAAAGATCAAACGCAGGTCCAAGGCGTCCGTAATGCGCCAGTAGCACAGCGCTATGTCTCACGTGCACAGCACCCGCACGAATAGCCCTTAGGAACGTAGAAATTGTCCCCATGAACACATACTCTTGCTCGAGACGACTGCGTGTCAGGGGCTGCTCTGCATGTTGCAACAGAATATTGTTAGTAATCTGAAAGTGCCTGGCACAAAGACTAACCTTTGACGACAGGAGACTTCGCTTTAGTCTTGCCCTTCTTCGTCCCCTTTGCAGGGATATTCTCCTCGCCTGAGCTCTCTCCGCTCTCACTGTGTTGTTCTTCCTCCTCGGGCACCACTCCCTCTTCAAGAACCTCGGCGTACTGCTCTATCGCGGCTTGGATGAACCCTGCGCAGCGGTACTGCACCTCGTCATCAAGCTCAAGAGGTAATGCAGCAGTCGGAAGCACACGCCCATCCGGTGTCGTTGTCCGCTCTGCGCTGAAGAGGATATGCAACGTCATAAGATTCTGGAAGGCCTAGAAATAGGTCAGGATCTTAATGTTCAGAGCGGAAGATGAGATGGACGTACAGCGCGCTTGACAGCCTCGGCAGTGTTTGACTGCGTACCAACTGCATATTCCACCAACTTCTCGAGAAGAGAGTCCCGTTGTTCGCGCAGCGTTTCCGTGTACTTCTCGTCATCTGGTGTCGCCTCCTTGGTGTCGGGTAGGTTCCGTGTCTTCCACATAATATGTAGCCCAAGGACTTGCAGTCCCTGTTCGATCATCTATACCATTTCCCATCAACCACGATCTGATGAAGTGCCGGAGATCGAAAAGAAAACAACTTACCCTCTCCTCTTCCCGGTATCCCAGTCGTCCCCGTTCCACGAGTGCAGATATGATATCCCACACACAACTCTGCTTTCCGCCCTCACTCTCCTCCATCCATCCGCACATATCCCTCGTCCCTATCAGCGCACACACTCGCGCGCACACAGCACCTAGCGCAAGCACTTCATCCTCATTAAACCCAGCGACTTCGATCTCCTGTCGCCCGCCGACAGCATCGCGAAGCTGAGCCGCGAGCTCGTCCTCGAGTTCTAGAATCTTCGTGCTGTTGGTGTTGCTGAGCGAGGGACAAGAGAGGAGGTGCGTGATGCAGGCGACGGCGGAAGTGAGCACGGATTGAGTGGAGTGAGAGAGGAATTGTTTGGTGATGTCGTCCCAGAGATTGGCGTAGGCCTGTAGGTCACAAATAAGCGCCGCCCCATTGAAGATAAGTGAATGAGGGGTAAAGAACAAAGAGAGGAAATTTGTGAGGAGTTAAACGAGAAGCGTCAGATATACAACTCACAGTCATCATTCGCATCTCCAGATATAGCTCCGTGGTCATTAAAGGCGGGATTAGCAACACATTGGCAATCCGGTTGGCATCCGTCTGATACTTGATGAACAACCTCGGGAGACCCTTAATCAGTGCACGTGTGAGGTCCGAGAGCAGCGTCTCGTCCTCACCCTGCCAGTGGAGCTTAGCCTCGCAACGAAATTCAGCGACAAAAAGAACTCACCTTTTTCGCACTCCCAGCAATAATTCTTGCTCTTCGAAGCGATGCGACGAGCACTTCTAACAGCACGCTTTCTTCCGTCTCGGTCAGACGCCATGCCTCGTCTACAGTGTTCTTCGCAGAAGTAGCGATAGAATCGTCCCCACCATCCAGGTCCTCCTCGCTCCCTCCAGCAGAGTGGTCGAGCAGCAGCATCTCAAGGAGCCCTTCCCACCCACTCGCAGCGTCCACTTCATCCCAAAGAGCATCCACAGCGAGTGCTGTACGACCCTTGATATCTGTGCTCATAGTAACTCCTCTCTGCGTATCATCCTGGCTCCCATCCTCTTCGTCCGTACGCTCGCGGTCCCACCGCACAAGTAGCATCGCCAGCGCCTTCGCACCTGCGCGCTCCTTCCCTTTCTCACCCACCTTCCGCCCCGCCAGTCGTTCCTCCACAAGTTCATTCCAAACGCCCCCCACGAAGCCTGCCACTGCCTTCCTCACGCGTGCCTCGCCATCAAACACGAGCTGGCACATCTGTTCCCGCTCCTCATCTTCTAGTAAGCCGTGTTGGTCGATTGCACCAAGGACACCGAGCACAGCGGTACGCACGGCGAGCTCTGTATCACGCGCCGCCATCTCCAAGAGACGGGGTTTGAAGCGAGCGGTGAAGTTCGTGATGCCACTGATATACTCGGCCTGTGCGTAGACGGATGATAATGCGCGCACGGCTTCAAGGCGGACGGGCGTTGCACTATCGGAGAGCACCCATCCGACGTAGCGTAGGTAGGACGCATCGAGGAAGTGTGCGGGATAGTTTGTGAACCAGTGACCCATCGCGCGCACACACTCAGCGCGGATGTGCGGGTCAAGGTCGCGGTACCGGTGCACGAAGACACTGTAGAGGAGGCGTCAATAAAAGGTTCAGTAAATGCAGATACACTTACCCATCTACGATCTCCTTGAGGTACTCTGCGAGGGCAGTACGGCGTTTCCTCACCTCACTCGCCTTGCCATCCAGGTCTTTCTCCCTGACACTTTGGGCTTTATTTGCTGCACGCCTCTTCCGTTCTCCTTCTCGTTGTCGCCCGACAATCTCTGCCTCTTTCTCGACTGCCGCAGCCACTTGACACAGCGCTGTCTCTACCTCCAGTGCCATCGCCGTTGCTGTGTGCCGGAACGCCCGAATCTGTGAACTGCTCATCGCGACAACCCACGTCTGCAGCGTCGTTATCATGTCAGTTGTGTATAGTGCGCCGACTTCTGCGGCACTCAGGATCAGGCGTGAGATCAATTCGCTCAAGGATGCTCGGAAACGCTTGAATATCGGCAACTTGGACGTCAGTGGGTATATAGGGGAATTTTCCTGGGAGGTGTGAGCGGTGATTAATGGTTCAGTAGTGTTGCTACATACCTGTTTGAGTCCTTCTGTAAAGTTGTCAAGCGAGTCGACCACGCCGTCGTAGTCTAGTACTTCATCGGCGTCCACTGAGTCATTGCATCCACATGCCCGTAGAATAAAGTTGATAAGCTCTGCCTGAGTAGCACCCGGACTCTGAGATAACGAGTCCAAAAAATCCTCTGCAGTGGATTGCAACGCCGCAGACGGGTTCATGACGGCATCTACAAGGGAAAAAAAAACATGAACGAAGTAAATTCATGTAGATTGGTTGCTACGCACTGAAAAGTGGATTGTCAGAAGAAATCTTCGTCTCACTGACCAGCTTGTCTGCATCGAAGTCTCCATTGGCTTTAACCTTGCGTTTGGTCACTTTAGGGGCTTTTTGCGGCTTCGGTGCTGCACTTTTTGTCGTCCGTAGCTTCTTTGGAGGTGGCGGGCCTTTGGCCTTAACCTTTGGTTTGCGTGGAGCGGCAGCCTTTCCCTTTCGTTTAGCCGGTCGGGTCTCCGGTTCGTCATCATCGGCATCCTCAACCTCTTCGGCATCCTCCTCAACATCTGCCTCGACGTCGGTGTCTCCCATGTCTTGTGCATCTACATGGTCCTCCTGCTCCTCAATGCGCTTGCGTTTATTCGGGCTTTGGCTGCCTGTTCCGCGTATCTTCAATCAACGGTGTGAACGAGTAAGATGACCTGGGCACGAACGAACCTGTGAGGAAGGGTTTCACTTGCTTTCTCTCGCGCTGAGAGCGTCTTTTGGCTGGCGAGCCCTCGACATCGGTCATTTCTTGTGGGTGGGGGATAGTGGCGTTGAGGAGAAACAAGAACGCGTCCGAAGTCGCGTGGACGCGTCAATCAACACTTTTTGTCAGGATCCTCCTAAATTATGACCCTAACCCTAGTTCTAACAATAACAATGGATGATCTCTAATGAGTTCACCGTCATCTTGTCATGTCGTTCATGATGGTCATGACAATGGAAGTAGAACTTGGGATTGAGCAATGCCTTGACTGCCATCAATATACTCCTGCAACATTTTGTATGTTCTTCTGACCGCCCAGGTTACTCAGGAGATCAAATCAATTCCTATCGATAAGCGCTACTCTGGCCTCATGTCTCGGGGCTTCGGTCCAATGGGCGCCTTCCCTGCATTTAAGTCATGGCGACTGCAGGGTGCTTATCGTTAGAATTAAGATGGATCCCATCACCAGCGGTCTGACCATTCTTCAGGTCGTTCAGACGATAGCTCAAGTTTCAGCCATCTTGTATGAATATGCTGCTTCCATCAAGAATGCTGACCCGTCCTGTCAGAGCCTGCTTGACGAGTTCAGATCAATCAACGGGGTCCTGGCCACGTTTATGGGGATCGAGGACGATCCCTCTCTACCAGCTGTTCTCCGTGGTGCAATTTCAACTTTGATGGCCCAAGATGGTCCTGTCGCAAAATTACAGGCAGACTTAAGGAACCTTCTCCCGGCTGCGGATGACCTGAAGAGCAGGAAAATGAGCAAGATGGCAAAATCGGTGTGGCCATTCAAAGAAAAGAAGGCAGCAGCGATTGTAGCGAGATTGAAACGATATTACGGCGACATTGCAGCAATTGTAGCATTGAACTCATGGTGAATAAATTCGCATATTATGATTGTTAGTACTGATGTTGCGCAAGGAATATGCTCAAGGACGTCCGTCAAACAGTCCAGGAGGTAAAGGAGGATTTTGGTGTGCAAAAGGAAGGTGAGTTGCTGAGAATCAGTAATCTCCTGAGTCATCCGGTTTAATATGCGTAGCGGAGGAACGTGAAAAGTTGCTTCAGTGGATGAAGCCTGTGTTTTGCAGTGAAAAGCACGATACGTGCTCTCGCCAGCGCAACAAGGAGACCGGTCGGTGGATTGTCGAAACCGATCAGTATCGGGTCTGGGATACATCTGATTTCGGACCTCTGTGGTTGAAAGGCCAGCGTTAGTTTTATCACATTCAACGTTAATTCCAGGTGACTGACACTCTAAGAAGCTGGTAGTGGAAAGACTATCCTTGCGTAAGTTTGAGCTCGTTTGTAGAGCTTCCAGAAAGTCTAACTTGACTGCTGGAATTTCAGATCTACTGTCATTGACGACATTCGGTCCGACGGCCGAGCAGCACAGCAGACGCTTGCTTATTTCTATTGCGATTTCCGAGTCGAGCAGGCGACAAATGGTGCTACAGTATTGCGCTCTTTGGTCGTTCAGCTTCTTAGGAAATTCAAAGGCGACTTGGTCGCGAAATTTCCCGAGCTAGACCGGAAAAAATCGAGTGGAGAAGGGTGTCCCACAGATCTTGATTTTCTACGAAGCCTTCTCGTTGATGCTGCTAAGCTCATCCCCGGGCCAGCCATCGTGATTGATGCCTTGGACGAATGCAAAGACCACAGCGACCTGCTAGAATGCCTTGCAAATCTTGCTGAAGACGCTCGACTACGACTTTTTGTTACCAGCAGAATCGAGCAAGACATCGCAGATTCCTTTTGTCATTTCCCTGTCATTTCGCTGGTGGATAAAGCAGAACAGATGCAAAAAGATATACACGCACACATTACGGAGCAGTTGAGGACTCAGAGGCGTCTGTTACACCTACCCGAAGCGCTTAGGATAGTGGTTTTGGAGAAACTATTAGAAAAGGCCGGCGGCATGTAAGTGAGGTGACTTTCGTTCACTCATCAAAGTCATCATGATAATGTACAGGTTTCGCTGGGTTCAGTGCCAACTGGACGCAATCATGGCTCTCAAAAGCCCTGACAGTGTTCGGAGAGCCCTTGACCACCTTCCGAAAGGACTGGACGAAACGTATGACAGGATTATTCGTGCCATTGAACAAAGAGGACCAGACGATGGCCCAATTGCTCAGCGCTGCTTACTCTGGCTTGCTGGCGCATTCACTCCGTTGACGCTGGACCAACTCGAGGAAGCGATAATGATCGAAACTGGATGGTCGAGTCTTAATGAGGGCAAAGGTGTCATGGACCCTAGAGATATTGTGGTCGCATGTGGAAGCCTTGTGATATATGACGAAAAAACTAGAGTCATTGCTCTATCTCATTATAGCGTCAAAGTATGGTTCATCAGACTCCATGTTGCTCGTCCGCTGATGCGCTACGCAAGGAATACTTGATCGGTCAGCAAGCGAACATTCACAGATATCGGTTCTCAAATTCTGATATGCATGCGGAAATCCTCCAGCTCTCAATCGCGTATTTGTTGTGCAACCCTGTATTTGAGGACCTCAAAGAAGGTGCAATACTATTTTTCATACGCATGAGCTAATAAACTGAAGGCGTTTGCATAGTCTCACCTTCTAACCTTGTTACTAGCAAGAATAAAAAATTCGCATATGTTGCCGGCGGTAGACCAGGCCATCCATTACTGAGCTATGCAGTTCAAGGACTGACGCACCTCGGATATGTTTCGTTGGAGAATACCCGTGTTATGGAATCCCTGTCACGGCTACACTCAGAACTTCATCTAAACACAGAAAAATGGTCCCTGATTGCAAACGCGATCACTGACAGCAACGGTCGTGTCAGGGCTCAAAATTCATCATTGACGAATAACCATTGGTTGAGAGTCACTTCCCCGTCACTTCTATTCATCCCTCTTCAGCACGGAAAGCCATGGATGGTGGAATTCCTCGTCAAGCAACAGCCTCATCTCCTCGGCATGGATGTCGCCCCTGGTTGGGGTTCTCCTTTGATGTTCACTATAGCTTTGAACCCGGACTTCCTCACTGTTCTCAAGAGTTTGGGTGTCGACCTCAACCAGCCATCTTCTGTCAAAAATGATTTCTACTCTCAAACGAACATCCGTTCCGGCTCCTATACGCCGACTTCGTGGGCAGTAGCGATTGGGAAGGGAGTTGCCGTGGACTTCTTGATGTCACAAAGTGAAGTAAACCTACCTGATGACATCCTGTACACGGCAGTTACATCAGATGAGCCGTCACACGAAGTTGTTCGCAAACTTCGTCAACGAGGCGCCGATGTTAATTTCGCAGTCGACGGTTCCAGCCCTCTCCACACTTTACTCTCCCGACGACGAGCCAGGCAAACAGACTTCGTCCCTAGCTTTTTTGCACTTAGAGGAACCAGTAACCAGGACTGGCTACCAGTCGTAAAGGAGCTTGTTGAACCGTCCTGTGATCTTTCTGTGCAGGACCAGACTGCCAGAACGGTTCTCCATATTGCTCTTGACAAAGGCTTGAGCAACGTTGTTATATACCTCCTCAAGAAACATGCACAGCTGTCAGCGACCGCAACTCTCCATCCTAATATGTGGAGCTGGGCTAAAAATGAGGGGTGGTTTCCCCACGTTCAAGAAGCGGCTGCTGCTGCCCACAAACCGTGCACCAGAGTTCGAGGCAGGAAGGTCTTTGTTACTCCTGGTGAATTCCAACTCGTCGAATTCAGAGATATCGATTTCAGTCGGATTCGTGCTGTTGTTGTATCTGCGATAATCGAAGATGAAACTAGTGAGTCAACGCATTTTTCCAGCGATGTAATTTATTGAGCGACGAAGATATGAGGGAGTCTCTTAGCCTGACAGCTTGCCTTTCGCGCCGTGACTTTTTTCCTTGCGACTTTTCGCGCAGTGACTCTTGTGAGTGAATGCATTGTTCCAGCGATGTAATTTACTGAGCGACGAAGATATGAGGGAGTCCCTTAGCCTAGCAGCTGGCCTTTCGCGCCGCGACTTTTTGCCCTGCGACTTTTCGCGCAGTGACTCTTGTGAGTAAATGCATTTTTCCAACGATGTAATTTACTGAGCGACGAAGATATGAGGGAGTCCCTTAGCCTAGCAGCTGGCCTTTCGCGCCGCGACTTTTTGCCCTGCGACTTTTCGCGCAGTGACTCTTGTGAGTGAATGCATTTTTCCAACGATGTAATTTACTGAGCGACGAAGATATAAGGGAGTCCCTTAGCCTGGTAGCTGACCTCAAGCGCCGCCACCTTTTGCACAGTGACTCTTTGCGCCGCCTTTTGCGCCACAACGTGTCGCTTCAAGGCAAAATACAGGACTATGCGTTCCTAAGAAAGGGTAATACAACTCAAGAAGAACTCCATACGCTCAAGTTCCACTTCTCATGGGAAGATCAGCAGACTGTCTCCAGTCGCTTGTTCGACCATCATCAGGGAGACAAAGTTACCTCCAGCGCGCTGGAACAGTTGATGGGGGGTAACGGCTCAACTGGCAATTCTCTCTTTCTTCGGATGATGATATCTCAGGGTTGCCAGCAAAGCCTCTCTGGGGACAGCAACGACCTTCTGTTCTCAGTTCCCAGATGGCAACGTGCCATTACAGTTGGGGTGGAGTGCGTAATTGATATCTATCGAGATTTTGCATTAGTGTAGAGCGATATTCTCAGACACTCGATGTTGGATCTTTATCCGCAGATACTATCCATATTCAACCGGTCGCCAGTTACCTTTGGTCGTGAGGAGATTGCGAATCATAGCATGTGAATAACTAGTGAATCAACATCTTCATTTGAATGGTCATCGCATGCCTTACAACGATAGACAGTGTAGCTGGTCTGGAATGCATCCTTAAACATCACCCATCAGGAAATTAACCCGAAACTGATATGACCAGGCAGAACTGGCAATCGGATCACATTATTAT
>LVVM01006611.1:12796-25002 GCA_001882365.1 Rhizopogon vesiculosus | reverse complement strand
CCCCCCCCGTGGTACGTTGGTCAACGTACCTGTGTAAATGTGATAGATTTATACTTACAACGTCGCGCCCAGTGACGAATCAAAAACGAGTTGATCTATTTGAAGGAACCGATAAGTAAAGTGATCTTCAGGCTGATAAGCGCCGTAGCTAACGCACCTGATGTAGCGTAGCAGCAACTCCTATTGAGTCCTACTTATGTTTTCTATGGAGACCTTTCACCTTCCGACTGACTAACGAATCGACGCAGTGATATTATACTAAGTTCATAAAAAGCATGCGATCACTGCTGCCGAGGGGTGTATCCTCCCTTCCATGAGTCCTCCCATGCAGACCGCATGCGAACGACTCGGACTTGATTGCACATGGCAGAACGGAGACATTTCCATCATTCGTGATGGCAGACTATGAAAAGGCTCTGAAGAGCGTCGAAGCAAATGGACTTATCATGCCTTCGAAGACCAATTTCTACTTCCCGGTTAGTCCCGCTACTGACACCATCAAAGCCGGAGGACAGCGAAGTCGATGTGACTCACCTCAGAGATGCTGAATTGCATGTGATCCAAACGATCTGAGGTCATCCTGTTGGCAGTAGTGCTAACCCATTATATGTCTTTTGCAAGGGCCTTAATCACGAAATTCCAATTCTATTTCTATTTCGACATTGCTTGGTTGAGCGGATTCAAACACTTTCGATTACAAAGAGGTTGTCGGTTGCCTCATGCTGCTTTGCGGGCTACCCTGTTCGAATTGAATATTCATCTGCGAAAATGTGTCAGTTCCCTCGCGTTCGTGTTGCACAATAGTTCGTAGGTTGAAAAGGAGGCGCGACGATAAAACACTATGGAGCACCGCCTGCAGCCTGGGCATAAGGCATTTAGACATCTTCACGATGCTCAAGGGTAAAACCTACGTTCTCATAGACCCTGTATATTCCGTCTTCGCGGAAAAGATGAGCGACTTGCAAGACATCACCGAAAAGGACCTCTGGCTTACGGAAAAGGCAACGATGATTATGATGTTGGCCGTCGACATTGCTTACGCAGTCAATGAATGGTAAACCGAATTCAATGACGAGGAATACTCACCTAGGATACACACCATATAAATTATACCATCCCAGTACAGATCTATAATGAAGCGGCTCCTCCCTGGTCCCCGGCGGCGACGCCAGAATTGCAAAATACTGAGGAATAGTATGACTACGTGTTGGATCAACTTAGTGGCATAGAAGAAGAAAAATTAAATTAACCTGTCTCATAAAAACACAGCATAACATAGTTAAATGCATATATTTCAATTCTTTGGGTTTGATAACAGCCAAGAGTTGCTAAGGGCGGATCCTGGTCTAAATGATAGTCACGTCAGACTTGAAGGCCAAGGAAGGCTGCGGTGAAAACATACAATTGAACAAAGGTAAGGCCTTGGCACTAACAACCCCATATCCTGCCATACAGCCCTGTAAATATTCCGACTGACATGAATCATGATATGACAGATTGTGAGCATGGATTTACCAGTGCGATTAGTAGAATGACAACGAGTAACGGTTTACTCCTTCCCGATAACGTGTACGTCCTAACAAGCAGGAGTGCTGGACACCCGATCAGAATCAAATCAAAACAACACGGAGTATGAATTACTTTCTGCAGCAAGAGCGTCGATGAGGTTAAGCCCTTCGAATTGTGTTTCAATGCAAATGTAAAAGGGCAGAGCTCACTGGCAAATTAGAATGGAAGGAATACTTACCTGAGGAGACCTGGAAGATCCATAGGCACTAGCAGTATAACGGTACCGTTAAGTCAATGTAGTTTGAATATGGGATTCTATCGGTACTTACCTGCCGTGGTGATTTGGGTCCAATGGAATCTCAATCATCCAGTCAATTGAATGATAAGATGACACAGATATAAATCACGTACATATCAAGTCTACCGAGACATAAGCAAAAGGCATGTAGCGAGCTATCACGAAAAGGATGCGAACAAAACCCCACTTCCTCCCCCAGGTGAGGTGGATCTACCCTACGTGAGTCGTAACTCCGATGGCATGGGCAGATGTAGGTCACACCTCATCTTCTAAATTGATACAGTAGTCATAAACCTGCAAAAAAGTAAGTGTACGACTGAATCTTATGCTCAAATTATTACCAAGATGGCCAACCCTACCACTTTTATAACCATATGTCAGAAAGATTGAGGGAAATACAGGAATTCCACTGTCACGGACTCTTAATATACTGGTATCGGATTCATGAGGATTGAAATTATTGTCCAGTAGGCCAGTAAAATCTTACTTCGACAGTCTGAAGACGCAATGCAACTTCAGCAGGGGTAGTCGAGGTCATGTCGAGGTTCGATTAGACGAATTTGAAAGGAGCAGCCGTTTCGGTTCCAGGACGTGAGCCAGCACTTGGTGTGTTTCCTGCTGCATATACGATGGCGAAGCGGTCATATATCTACCGTTTTGTGGCAATTTCGTCACGGTGAGAGGCTGTAACCTGCTGACATCTTGAAGTTGCTGGCAGGGAAAATATCATGCGGTATTCGGAGATCAAAGAAATCAGTGGTCACCTCGAAGTATGTTACAACCTGTCAAGACGAAGTTCCTGTATTCAGTCCTTGAAGGAGAAATGAGCTATAAGAGTGGCGTCGATGGGTTGCAAGGACCCATCCAAAAAAATAGCAGCTAGTGTGGTATTTGCATATTGGGGCCAATGAGTAATGAAGTGTTGCAATTTGTAAACAAGAGCTTCGTTCGGTGTTCGGTCATAGGACCTCCGAGTCGAATTCGAAGTCACGGTGGTAAAACTTTGAGCCGACTATATTCGTAGGGACCCTGGCGGGATTTAGCTTTTAGGTGACACGAAGAGGCTTGCATCACATAAAGACATTCTGCAAGCTCGAGGCGAACAACAAAACCTTCAAACTGTCCTGGTGCATCGCACGCATCCCCGAGAGGGCGAGTTGTTAGTAGCCAAAAGTAGACGAGACCTGCGAATGACAAGGTCTTCGATCAGGTAGTCTCCCTTAGGAGACCTTAGACGAAGGACTCGGAAGATAGTCGTTCCTTCTATTGATTAAGAAAGTTTGAGGAATTTTAGTGATCTTCCACTAGTTTGAATTTTTCAGCTGAGAGTAGCAAGCACGCTCTCACCCGCTCTCACCTGCCTTTTCGACAGCACCGCCGGGTTTCGGTGGTTACGCAAAGGGGATCGCTTGTTATATATACCACGATCAAGACCCGACATTTAATATACTAAGCCAACTTTGCCCAGATCAGGGCATAGCTCAACAGTTTTTGCGGAGGATCCATTGACCGTCAACTCCCGCGTGTCCTTCATGTCCGTGAAGATCGATGTATTCCGCCGCGCCGGATAGATAAGCAACTTTGGCACATGTGGCATGGATAATTAGGAGATATCGCGTGTCAGGTAGGGAGATTTCGGATTCCTATGTAGAAGTGAATTCCACAATAGCGGGGATTCATGTGCATAGGGTCCTTACTGCAAATATGATGTGTTTGAAGTGTTTTGGAAATTTGAGCATCAGGAGTCAATTTCCTCGCGCATTTTAGTTAGCAACGCACTCTCTTCTTCGAACCAAATCGAGAGGCTATCAAACTTCGCGTGGAGATCCACACAAAGTTAAGATATTTTCAAGACCATTTACATTTACACCGTTTAGTTCATTGGTGATCGAGATGTCCCCAAAGCTTTCCATGATTGCCTACACAGAAGCGGCACTGATGCCATTGGATGGTTTGAATGAAAATCAGCAACAGCGAAGACATTATACCCTCGGAACACTTCCTTATTTCGCAGTTTATCGAAATAGGGAGGATCTGATGCAGAGAGAGACGACAACTCGACGACGGTATGACGTAACCTCTTGTTTTATTTCGGGAAACTCGTCGTAGCTGCTTGTGCCGTAGAGTCCAGTAATCATGCAACGATACCCATCGCGAACGGGGGCTTGATTGAAACAATCATAATCCAGATACAGATGCTCACTTTACGGACTCTCTCCAAGTAAACATCCCAACATCTGCTGAATATTGTCGAATTCCGGGTTTGACGGATGATTGGATGGTGCTGGAGTGCGGCCTTTGGCGGCCCTGACTGAAAATTCGAAATATCGCATCCGAGACTTGAGTTCGCTACATGAGCACGGGTACTGACGGCAGCAAATCGTCATGAAATAGTCAGCAAGTTCGATAAGCTCGTCATTGCCATAGCATTTGAGAATGTCTTGCGCTACGTTATCTCTGCCCTTGTCGACTGGCGCATAGATGAGGTAGCCTGTTACTCTCGCAGTGCAGGTGGTTTGGAATTGAAGTTGGAGAACCTCAGTCTTGAATACGATACAATAATCATATGCAGTTGCATGCGTTGAATCTTTGTGCATAATGATTTGGGGGAAGAGGGATAGACATGAATTTGGGTACTTATGTCGTGTTGGGCTTATTGCATACTGTCTTCATTTGTCTATGGTCTGTCTAGGGAGACGAGATGATCAACCGATAATTTCCGATGGTTTGGGTTCCTAACACAGCCAAACAAGTCTGCAGCAGCCCCCAAGATCAAAATTCAAGAGTTATGAGTTATGCTAATGACAAGACATATATAATCTTCTACGCCCCGACCCATTTCCTGTTCTGCTGCGTTAAAGGTACAACCTGATTGCGGTGTGCCCCACGGGTATTATTCACGAGCCTTCCTGCCTGACTTGGATGCCTTACGTTCTAAACATCCCTATAATTAAAACCTAAGCACATAACGAGAAATGTAAACCTTACTGAGTTTGGTTGGCTCAAATTCATCACCTCCATCAGTCGCGGACGAAGATGTGCCGCTGAAAGAGACAGTGGCAGAGTCAGAAGTCAGTCGTCGTAACGTGCGCTTGGGGCGAGATTCCTTTGCACCTGTTGCTGTGCAGACAGGTGCCGTCACAGCTGGAGCAGGATTCGCATGTACGGCAGGACTGACAGGACGTCGTGGTATTCGTATTTTTAACGTAGGAGTAGAAGACTGGGCAGACTGGGTGATCGTGACTGAAGGTTTGGGAGTGATGGGTGCAGTGGCTTTGGGAGGATTTGGTAAGGCTGCGGCAGTGTGCAAAGACGTAGAAGCTTCTGATGCGTCAGGACCAATGGATTGGGTCATAGAAGTAGGGGCATGCGCAACGGCCTGTGCGCTTGCCACAGAGGTACTCTCATCTTTCGCTGTATTCTTCGAGATGGCAGAAGTTCTAGGCTTCCGACGTTGACGAGTAGCTCTGGTGGACTTCCCCTGCTACACCCACGTAAGTAACAGGTCCCAGCAAAAATTACCATACTCACAGCCTCAGCCGGCTTCTCAGAAGAATCAAGTACACGTAAAGTGACTTCCTCGACCTCCTGCTTCACCGCGATTCGCGCCCTCTTAGGCCGCACCGGAGGCGACTGGTCAGTTGAAGCTTGTGCAGACAACTGAACAGGAGAGCCATTCTCTAGCGCAGGGGCAGCGGACTTCGCAGGTGCTTTACGCTGTAGGGACCCTTTTCAGTGATACAAGTTATTCAGGTGATGGGTCAACATGCCTTGTGAGCAGATGCTCTCAACATCTCTACCTGAGGCGCCAAAGGCTGCAGTTGCATAGGGTATAATTCGGCTTCTGTTTGTGTACTAGCGTCGACTAGGTTCTTTGGATTGTCGATAGGAGCAGGTCTCTGCTCCGTTTGTCTGCTGAACATGTGCTGGAAGTTACACAACATCTATAAATTGTGTTAACCTTGACATGTCGTGATGGCGAAAGTGCTCAAACGAATCTCACCTGCGCAGCGTGCAACTCGTCTCGGGAGATAAGAGGACCTTCCGGTAATGCACCATGCTGTTCGTCAAAATCATCCAGAGAGCTCAGGGATGTGAGCGGCGAAGACATCGCAGACACTGGTAGCCTACTCCCCTATCAAAGACTGTTACCAATCAACCCGACACACATACCTCTGATCACGATGTTGATCCTTGCTGATCTTATTCCAGAAATCGAGCATGACTACCTTCTCGGGTACCCTATACCTTCGACCATTGATAAGGATCTCATCAAGGACTAGCTTCTCTGCTATCGAAGTGCCTTCCGGGTGAATGATATCAATGTTGCCGTTATTAAGCTGGCGCGGTTTTGCGATGTTTATCGTGGGTGGATTTTGCTTGGGAACGCGACGCTTGGGTTGCTGTGTATGGATGAGTCATGAAAGCCCAGCCAAAGCACTGTGATAACTTACGAAAGCGTGTTCAGCATGGTTAGGACACATCCACTTCTTATTGAAGGGCGGCATAGACACGAGTGGCGGATCGAGACAATCCAGATGCCAATGGAGACTACAGTAATCACAAGATACTACGCTTCTCCACACCTCGGGAGTGGAACTATGTGCATACGAGGTTGACCTCCTGGGGCGCTTTGCAGGAGGAGCAGACACATCAACATCGCTGGGAAGGGCGGATGTTCCACAACGGAAGCAAAGCACAGGGATGCCATTCTTGTCCTTGAGGCGGTAAGGTTCACGATCCTCGATCTGACCGTGGCGACTATAGATAGTTATTAGCGAATGAAGACAAGTAGAATTTCATTCTCACTTCAGGCGAGGCTGTCTGATCTCCGAGCTATCGATATAACTCCCATTAGAAGCAGTAGCAACTAATTCATTCACTATAAGTCTTTCAATGCACAACGAAACATCAAGAGACGCACCATCCTTGAAGAAATTCCTAATGTCGTCAGGGAGCTGAAATTCTTTGGGCATGCTCGTCTGTGCTTGATGAATGAGGGGCGATATGAAGGAAGGTGGTGGTTTGGGCGGTGGATGCTGTTGTGGCATGGATGAATTGATATAACATTCACACAATGGAAAGACACACCTTCCGAATCGTGCAGCTAGGACAATACCACCTCTCTCCGAGTTCTGGCAAGGCCACAGCCTCCATTGGTGGATCCAAGCACCAGAGGTGGAAGGCTCGCGGGCACCCATCACAATACACCAGGGCTCCTAATGACCGACAGGACGAGCAGTGATCCTCGTTCAACTAAACGACGTGGTAATGAGGGGCACGATCGTAAGAAAGGGATCGACTACGCACCAGTGCCATTGGAGGATCAGGAGAGAGCGAGATTGTGGTCGTTGGTTCCTCCTTGACCCTTGAAGACAGTTTCTCGGTCTCCTTTCCTTTTCCCTTGTCTTTTCTTGGCCTTCCTCTTCCATTTACGATGAGTTGAGGAGGGGCCTGGGGCGGATACAATTCATCAAAAGCAGGAGCAGAAGTTGCTCGAGATACTGAAGGCTCTTCAGAGTAAGGATTTATCGCAAAAGGGTCAGAGTCTGGGAAGGGGGGTATACTGGGCTGGCGAGAGGATACCTCAGGAACGATGGGATCCGAGGCAGGAATGACGCTGCTGTTGATGTTGCGAGCAGACGCACGCTGAGCCCTTCCGTTTGCAGTCCTTTTTGAGGGATATGCGTACGGCGACGTGGCAAAGTTTGATGTGGGATGAGGATGGAACATTTTTGCAGCACAGTAGCGGAGATGATTAGCGTCGCGACAGGACGGAAGAAGAGGACTTACCCTTTGTCAACCCTAGCACGTTTTCGTCGTTGACCTTCGGCATCTGAACCACTGAAGGCGGAACCCATCAATCCAGAGTAGGTGGAACCAGGATCAGATGCTGGCAGATAGGACACAAAAGCTCCTGGTTTCTTTGGGTCGCGCTTGTGCGCAGCCTGCTGAACAGACAGCAGGGAAGGTGGACCTGGCAAAATTTCAGTTGAAAGAGACGGATCTGAGAGACCCTCGAGATGAGGCGGTTGCACCACGGGTACTCCTGGTAACATGTACACCGGGACATCCGCCATGGAAGTCATGGTTGAAAAGTGAAGAGAAGGTCGGGTTACGTTCCTTCACGGGTTTCTGCCTCTCAAAGCAGATTAGAAAGAATAAAGGAGTGAGGGGTGATGGTCGCGGCGCTCGCAGAGGGTGCTGTGTGGCAAGCGAGATGCGGGCGACGACAACATCGCATCCAACTACAATTTTCACAAAAACTATAACACACAGATGTCCATGTAACTACTACTCATTTCACAATGTTCGCTCATTCAGGCGTGCTTCTTCTGCCTCCTGCGCCAACATGAATCCAGAGAAAAGTAAATTCAAGATGTCCCCGAAAACATGAAGTAAATTGCCCCCTTGTCCTCGTAGTAACGGTCATCAGTGTACCAGACACATGATATAAGTCGTTCTGGATGAACTCATCTATAATGAACTTGGTGCAGGAGGACGATTGCACCGCAAGAGCCCTCCTCCAAAGATCAATTGCGTGGGACAGTAATCACCAACATAAGGGTAGCTGATAGAAACGAATATTTGCTCCAAGAGTCTGTGCGCGAGAACTATGATCCCGAATGAATCCCAGCGGTGAACGAAGGAGATTCTCGCGGCGTAAACCTGGTTGATCTTGTTTATACAATAAGACGTTGCTGATCTTCATCATCCAACGCGCAGACTTCACTGGAAAGCGTGGCGATTGACCGGCCGAACCCCCTGCTGCCCTTGGATTTGGGCAGCTCTCGAGGCACGTGCTCTATGGATACGGGTCTGTCGGTGTGCTTCCAACTGAGGGCCATCATCGACCATGAAAGGCTGCGACGAATCAAGGGTGCACACAGTGCAAACGGTCTTCTTGCGGGCTCGCAATACTTCTGTAGGGCTACCGGGTAATTGAGTAAGGTATCGAAGAACCGTAGAATGCGTTAGACATACTTGGTGGGTTTGACATCGATAGTTAGCATCTCCCGTGCCCTTTCGGACAACGCTAGAGGGTCAGGCAAATTCTTATTGCCGAGAAAAGCTGCCAATAACCATCATTAATATATATGCACGAAGAAAACAGAGATGATATACCTTCCGTGATACTTTCACCTGGGTTGAGTACGCGAGATGTCCACCGGTCGCCAAGTTCTGCAGGTACAAATCACACTGCCTGAAATCGGATATGCAGATTTGCGTAAGCTTACCAGTGGCATCCAGAAGGTATACTGGGACAAGGGCTGCTGCATGATCCTCCCCGCTATCTGTGTTATAGGCAGCAGGAAGAAGTTTGTTCCTTAACCACCGTATCTGACGCTTCGCATATTGCCTTGTTCCGTTCTTCATTTGCTCCACGGCGGATGCAAAAAGCTTATCCGAGGGCACTGGAGAAGCAAGATAATCATGAAACTCTTTGTATCCTAAAATGTTGTAAGTCGGTGTTGGAGGAAACGATTGACAAAACTCACCAATAGACTGGTATATTCCAAGAGTGTAATCAGTCTGCTGCAGAGCAGATTCATCAGACTGCTCGGAGGAAGCTATCGTCCGCAGTTCTCTGATTTCATCTAACAATCCTTGCTGAACGACAATGTCAGTATCAAGTCAACTGGTCAAGACCTTCCTAACCTTGATCATATCATCAACCCTTGCATCCAAGCGCTCATTTAAGACAGAGGGCTCGGCGTAGAGCCAGAAACAAAGAGTTCGATACCTAATGCAAAATCGATGAAAATATCACACCACTCGGTGGAAACAAACCCAAACCTTGGAGTCGGCGCTGTTTTCGACTGCTCAGCAATAATTTCGCTCGGAGTCTTTCCGGTGTCTTTGATGACACGAATGCTTCCCAAGACTTTACGTGTGTCCTTCCAGTGCCATCGCTGTGCAACCGGTTCGTCCAGCGCGGTAAGAAGCTTGTATAGCAGCATGGCATCCTCAGGGTGGGAAGCTGCAGATGGGGGGTACTCTGGAAGTGCATTAAATAGTTCAAGAAGGCTGGGAGGTAAATTAGCGATGGAGCGCGTAACAGAATCCGACAAGGACTGAGATGGTGTAGGCAGCCGATTTGGAAATATGAGGTGTTGAATCCAATAGGATGTACCGCCAACAATGATCGGAATTTGGTCAATGTCATGTGTTTCATCTATCTGGCTTGATACTATGACCAAGGTGACTGTGAAGAGAAACGAGAAGAATTCACCGCCTGAATAGCATCTTGCACCCATTCTCCCACTACGTACTGCTCCCCAGGCTGCTTGAAGTCCATTAGAAGGTGGTCGACTCCCATCCTTTCGGTGACTGGGACTTTGTTTGTGATCACATCCATACCAGTGTATACTTGCATAGAGTCAGCGTTGATGATCCTCGCCCCCTTCCATCCATGAGCATGTGTCCCATGAGCAATTTTCAGAGCCAGCTCGATAGCGAGTTTGGACTTTCCAACGCCAGTAGTTCCACAGATCGTGATCAATGGTTTGAGGCCCACCATTTCGAGACCGTCACAACTGTGAGGTTGTTCAAGTTGTTAAGGCTAAACCAAATCAGGCAAGTCAGTAATTTCAATCTCCGACTATGGTCAGTAATAGTTTGTGTGCCGACCAACTAACTACTCTGCGGACATGTCGTCCATTCTACGCTCAAGGGCGACTCGGATAACTCTGTCAAATCTTTCGCCCGGACAAAACTCACAGCACGCAGTTTGTACATTTGTCATTTCTGTTTACCATTTTCTCATCCTTTGTTTGGCAGCAAAAACGCGTTGGTAGAGGAGAGGGTTCTGGTCGCGGAGGAACCTCCGGACGAGGTCACAAGGGCCAGAAGGCTCGTGCAGGGAATGGAAAACCCAAAGCTGGATTTGAGGGTGGTCAGACACCTATTACAAAGAGGTTCCCCAAGAGGGGTTTTGTAAATCCGTTAGTGTTGTCTTGCAGCTGGTTTTATTCTGTCTAACAGTTTCGTCAAGAAACCGGAAGGTGTACGCGCCCATTAACCTGGACCGGATACAATATTGGATAGACCAAGGTCGGCTACAGTCATCTCCCGAGAACCCTATTACAGCCCGCGAACTGCTGTTGAGCGGCTGCATTCATAATGTTCACGATGGAGTCAAACTTTTGGGTGATGTATGTTTGTAACTTGAGCCGTCATTTTAGCACAACTCATTTTATCTAGAATGCTGCATTTTTAAAATCACCTATTCACATTACTGCTTCTCGGGCATCCAAGAGTGCCATCAGAGCAGTCGAATCCCTTGGAGGAAGTGTTTTCTGCAAATACTATAACCCATTGGCTCTTCGTGATTGTGTCAAGAGCCGTACAGATCATATTTCAGCGTCACCCACTCGTCGCACCGACATTTGTGGGTCTTTCTCTCTGTTATACCCGGCCGCTGACTGACATGCCTTCAAGTATGGTACACGGACTGGCGCAACCGAGGATATCTTTCTCCCGAAGCTATCCAGAAAAACCCCATAGTTGAGGAGCGATGGAAGGAGTTGTCCAAGCAATTACTCGCTTTTAAGGATCAAACTTTTGATACCAAGGGGATCAAAAAGTTGTAGACATGCTAGAGTACATTATGAGATATTCGAAGAGTCGACGTCCATCCTATCTGGAGATACACTTCCACTTTGAGAACGGTCGGGCGAACGAGATGGAGAACGAGAAGGACTCCGTGATACATATCGACCGTTCTCTGACGGTGATTGACTTCTGTTTCGACTACTACTGGGGCTGCGTGATCGGTATGGGCTCTTACTGGCGCTCCCGCTCCTGCTTCGACTTCGGCTGGGGCTACGACTTCTACCGCTATCGTGATCAGTTCTCCCCTCCATAGCGTCAAGTAAGCGGCTCTTTCGAGGACCAATATCGCCGTTTTCTTCAAGTACCGAGCGCTTGGCTATGCGTGGAAGAATGGTGTCGCATACCCGTTCCTCAGTGATGAGCGAATAGATGAACTCATCAAAATGTATGAGTGAATACCCCGCTGTTGCACTGTGAGATGTACATCAAGGAAAAGGCGGCAAAGATAAACGCACCCATGTCTCGGTATCGAAGCTTCCTATAGTCCTTCATTAATGGTTCGAGAAGCTCATACACTTCGGCCGCGCTGAAGGTCATTCGTACGTACATGGCAGCTAATGCCCGCATATATCTGAGAGACCTGCATTAGCAGTCGCAGCAGGGAAAACAGATGATAACGCTGACTTGAACTCGTCTGCTTGTAGATATTCTATTAATATCTCTTTCTCTGGTTGAAGCTGTAGCAACTTCAGGAGCAAGCACAGGAACTCCGTGGGGCGCTGATTGCCATAAACACCCCCAATGCACCTAAGCACGATAGCTTGATCAATCAACGACTCCGCTA
>LVVM01006609.1:1340-12614 GCA_001882365.1 Rhizopogon vesiculosus | reverse complement strand
TTCCAGCAAGTGATGAATGCTCCGCACCATCCGCTCATCGTGATCGTTGCAACGCCAAAAGACGCTCAAAAGGATGTCTCGTCAAATTTGAACGATATCGCGAAAAAGTGGCGCCTGCGTAAGAGCCATATCGGGAGACAGGACGTAGTATTCACGTGGATGGATGCCGATCAGTGGGGAAGCTGGATAAAGAGTATGTATGGTGTTAAAGTGAAGGATCAGCCAAAAATAGTCGTTGCTGATCACAATGTGAGTAAAGTCATCTTTCTTTTCTTTTCTATAGCTATATTCAATGATCAATCATAGCGCCTGGTATACTGGGATAAGGATACCACCGGGCAGCCCATTCAGCTAAACGCTGTCAGCGTGTTCTCTGCTATTGAAGGAATTTATGGCACCAAGATACGTTCCAAGCACTCGGAAAATATTTTGGAGCGCGCTGTTCGGGTATGCATTTAGCAGCACTCACTGTCACAATTACTCACAGCTCCTTACAAAAGGCCTTCAACTCAAGCATCGCAAGGACTGAGGGCTTCGTCGTTACCCATCCGTACATGGCCGTCTTGCTGATTTTTGGATTTTTGGCAGCGGTCGTTATGGCGATCAAGAGACTTTTGGATGATGATACAGATCTGCAGCCTGGGCATAGGTACATGAAGGGTGATCGTCTGGATTGATTATGTGATAGTAGATTTACTGTTCGGACACTCAATTGTGAATTTTTCCGGGTGGCTTGCGAAGCAAGGTTATGCCAAGAACGACTGTCTTAGGGAAGATGTATTTCTGTCAACGCGTATCACGACCTCTAGGCGAGCGCGTTCAAGGAATCTTTTTGTCGCGTGTGGTGACGTTGTAGTGTATGCATCCGCACCCCTCCCGTTCGCCGGGCGACATCAGAAACAACCCTCCAACGACGCCAAGCAGTGCTAATTATACGTGCCACCATTTGTTGAAACACTTCGTCAAACCAAAATGTATCAGCCCATCGCAATCATAAGACAGACTTCCTCTAGCCGTTCATCAACTGGACAACAGTGGCGGCATGAAAAGATTTGTAATTGTCTTGAGGATATGATACAGATGTAGAAAATATAGTACAAAAGCGTCATGCATGATGGTGGAGTCGCAATGGATGAATAATTAAGCCAACAAATACTTTTTAATAATCCAACCATGGCGTCTAGAAAAATATTGCGCCTGTTACTGGTTAGCCAGTATTGCCGGTCCGTGATACAGTCCATCGATGGACAGGTCTATGTAGTAGTATTCACGGCGATGCAGCCCACGGTGAGACGGAATCATCGCTCATGATGCCTCGTATCCGATTGTACACAGCGACAGGGAATTGCCTTGACAAAGTAAGTTTCAATCACGTCAACTGGGGAACAGATACACATACCTTTCCTGCAGCCGTGCCAGCAGCGCAACCGCCCGGTCGCGATAACCGTTACCAAGCTCTGCACGGAACATAGCTTCCCACGTCGATGGCTAGAAACACGGTGAATTATCATCATGCATAAGTGCATCAATGCTTACCTCCCGGTACGATGGCGATGACGATGGCGATGGCGGTGAGGACATAGGCTGTTGGGAGCCTTCATGAGGAACATGATTGCCTGACGCCGCAACGCCACTGGGAGGATCGACCAAGCTCTCAAATATTCTTCGAGCCTCTTCAATGTCCCCGATGGCGGCATAACCTTTGATCAGGAGGTTGGCGATGTATGCCGTCATATGTACGCCAGACGACTTCAGCTTTTTCATGTATGTGGGTGCAAGAGCCATTTGCTTGTTGGTCACGAAGACATTGATGAGGGATTCGTAGGCGACAGCATCAGGTGAGGTGATAGAATCGAATGTACTGATCGCCTTGTCCAAATCTTTCTTCACGCAACCATAGGCGTTGATAAGGGCTGCCCAATGGCTGCCCTGTAGGGGCACAGCACTGTTGTTTCGGAGGAGCTTGAACACACCTTCCATAGCGTCGACGTCAACGGGCTCGATAGTTCCATATGCATCGATGAGCAACTGAAGCGAAGATTAAGAGTGGCAAATATATTTCATGTACAACTTACCTTGTACGTGTGCGCAGAAGGCTTGACACCAGCGAGAAGGAGCTGATCGTAATAATGGAGTACCCTCTCACGATCAGGCTTTGTGTGTGCGTACAGTTGCATCATCATATTGTACGGTGGGATCCGAGGCCTGAAGTTGGACTGCGAGGACATCTCCAAGAATAACTGCTCAGCTGATTGAGCATCGCCGACACGAGCACAAGCAGCGATAACGGCGCCGTACGTGATTGAGGATGGGCGTATCCCAGGCGTAGCTTTCATCTGCTGGAACAACTCGAGCGCGAAGTCGGCTTTACGTGCTTTGGCCAGCTTGGAGATGGTCGTGTTGTAAAGGTAGACATTTGGCGTGCAACCAAGCATCTGCGCCTCAGTGAACAGAGCCATAGCGTTCGAAGTATCATCTGTGGTATCCCTAACGCACTCTATGAGCGATCCGTATGCGTCAGGAGATGGTATTCCGCCATTGGACGTGATGCGGTCTCGATGCTGGAAAGCGGCTTCCATGTCTCCGGCATGGGCGGATGCGATGATCATCTGGTCTTCAATTTGGAACCACGCCTGGGACTGCCATTGCTTATTTTCGATCGAATAAAGTACGATCTGCGCGATATCGTACAAGCTGTGTACCTTCTCCAGATCACCGAGACGTCCAAAGCCATTGATGAGCCGCCCGAGGGTAGCGGGGTGAACATATTTGCCACTCGCCATTCCCTCTTGGAGGCGGCGGTAGGCTTCCTGAATTGTCACATGTGGGTGTGACGGGAACCAATCATCAACGTAGCGGCTGAGCATGCCATCTACGACAACGTCCTTGATGGGAGGGTACATCTGCATTGCAGGACTAGGGATGGGTGATACACTGCACGACTCGTCGGGCTTCTCGAGTACAATTCGGAAGCCGGGTGACACCTTGCCAAAGAATTCGCCCAACTGCTCCTTCGAGTAGTTATCGTACAGCGCATCCGAAAGATTGGCGATGAGGCTTGCTTTCACATTAGATAGCTGGAAGTTTTGCTTCGAAAGCGCAGTGAGGAGGGGAATGAGACCCTCGTACTCGTAATGTCTAATCGGGATGATCTGGTCCATATCGGTATCTGCTGGGAGAAGGACAAGGGCGCAGGACAGGAGTGCCTCGTGGTCACGTAGGCCCATCCCGTATTGCGACGTATCACCGTGCTGGCAGAATGACATGTAGGCGTGTAAGTAGTGCATGGCCAACACATTGCTCATAAGCGCGTTCGCACTGTTTGCTAGTCGGACAATCCTAAGAATCATGTCAAAAGTCGGTCGGTTCTTCTTGGTGCGCTCCAAGATGGCGGGCAGGATCGAAGAGACCATGCTGCAACCGTAGCGTTGCTGGTCCAAGGCGGGGAGATCCAACGCCTGAGCGTATCGCAGTTCATGTTTCACAACAGATTCCGCAAGGTCAAGCCCTTCGGGGATCATCCCGTAACGGACGAAATGCTCAAAGACTATTGTGACCAAGTTCGAGAGATCACGTGGGTGTATGTCATTAGAAATATCTTGCATTGTGTGAGTAGCGATGAACTGAAGGCTCTTGACTGCTTTGGAATTGCCGATGGTGTCAGAGTGAAGGTATTTGGCGTTGGCCTCGAGAACGAGCATATGATCTACACGGCGCACTTCAAGGCCATCACGAGGGGCGCACTCAAGAAGAGTATCGTAGAGCCGATTGAGGTCTGTGACCATGCCTTCCTGAGCGAGGAAGTCAAGCATCATGATCCATGCAAGCTGATCAGGGCGAGGGGGGACAAGGGAGGACTCGTGTGGGTGACGTGCTGCTTCACCCTGCTGTAGCAGGCGGTCAAACCAGGACAGAGCAGTCGACACATCTCCCGAGTAGCAGAAACCGGCAATGATGGACGTGAACGTGGACGAGGACGGAGAAGGAACTTCCAAAGAGGGCTCAGCAGGGTTAGCGTTACTGTCCATCATAGTTTCCAAGAGGCGAAGAGCGCCCGCAGGCTGACCACCACGGAAGTATGCTTCGATCATTTTATTCCAAACAAGAAGTTGTCCGCGAGAAACCGAGCTTGCTACAGCTGCTTCAGGTGCGGAGAAATCAAGTCCTCTAACACGGCCGGCCTTGCTGGCCTCCCTGAATTCTTGAAAGACCTCCTTAGCGCCCTGCAGGTCCTTAGCATTGGCGTATACGGAGAGCAGATGCAAGAAGACGTGGGGCCCAGGGAGGAAGTCAGTGCGCGATTCTAACTGCGCAAAGACGCGAATGGCAGCATCTACATTGGCGTGATACGCGCACGAGCGGAGAAGACTGTTGTAGATCGTGAGAGGAATCTTGTTGCGAGCACCGACAGTTAATGCAGCCTCAAACATAGACATAGCAGAGCTGAAGTTATTTTCCGCCTTGAGCTTTTCAATACGCTTCTCATCTACTTCATAGATGGCGACCTCCTGGCGATTAAGAAGCTTGCGGCGCTTAATGCGAGCATCAAGACTTGTAATAGTCTTCTGAACCTCTTGGTCGCGCTCGGTGAGAGCGAGAATGAGAGAGATATAGGTGCGAGCATTTGGCGGAAGTGAACGTTGGACCATGTCATTATATGTCTCGAGTAGGAGCGCAAGAGGTTCACCAGAGCGACGAGTTTCTTGCAGAGCAGCCAAGGCCATATTGAACTCGGCAACAGTTGGATTCTTGTGCGTCGTGCGTAGGACGTGGACCTCGCGGATAACACGGGAACCATCACCCGATCGTGCTGCCTGACGAATAGACTCATACATATGGGTAGTCTTGCCATTCTCATGGTCTAAGACTGGGTCTGTGACAGACTGTGGGGCAGCGGGATCGGTGGGTATGGAATTGTCAGATACTGAAGAGACCGGGAGCGGGGGGAAGTCATCAATAGAATCGGCTGTGCTCTGCGCAGCTGTAGAGTTGCGCCTGGTACGAGGAGGTCGCGAAGACTCAGAGCTGAGCTCGTCGCGCGCTTCCCCAGTGCTTGGTGCAGCGAATGTGTGCTTTGTGCGAACATGTTGCTGGACGGTGTGCAGGACATTTAAAGACTCCGTCCGTTCGTGTTCGTACTCGCTGAGTGTGCCAAAGGAGAGACTATGCCGACGGGTAATAGGACGTTTGGAAGTGCGTGGGTCGACGCGCTTTGGAACGATTTCATCCGTGTCATCGCTCTGTCCAGCGTTTCCGTCGTGTGATGTGGAGGCATTTGCCTGAGTCACAGCACGTCCAGCCCCCTGTAATATGTAAGAACCATAAACCAGAAAGCAAAGTGGACTACACTGACTGTATACCCGTTATAGAACCGACTACCTGCATTGAATTTTGCACCACCGGGGCCGGCACCATTGCTACCCCAACCTGAGCTGCCAGCACCGGTCCAAGTTGTAGGCGGGCCTGGTGTAGAGGTCTGGAGTTGGAGAACGTTGCGGAGGGTATGACCGGTCTGGTTCTGGACGGCGGCGACTGCACGAGAAGTGTGCAGGAAGATATGGTTGGCGACCTTGGGCAGCATGGTCGCAATTGCGAGCCCGTGTTAAATGTCGCGCGATTCAGGGTGATCGTCGCAGGCGACGAACAGAATTGAAGGTTATTTTACTTGAAGACCGTGTAATTTTACAATCAAAATTATGATTTTCACGCTTCAATAAAAGTAAAAATTGTAACCCGGGTGATCTCGGGTTAGATATGCCGTCATGTTCCTTGAGCCCACTGCCGGACGCAAACGCAAGCCTCATACAAGTACTGATAGTAATAATAGGATATGCTGTAGTAGTATACCGTGGCCGAAGGACAGGCGAAATATTTGGTTGCCAAAACACGTCATCGCACGACCCGCCAGTCCGAGGTAAGAACATCTGCCCAAGCATGTGTCTCGTCCTCTACGTCAGCTTCCGTCTCTTCTGTCAACCTACCGAACGAAACTTGAACAGGACGTTGTAGAAGGCGCACAACAACGTGCGTAGAAGATATACATGTCATGCGGGCGACTGTCGTCAGAATCTCAGGTGTAAACGTCGTAGGGTTGATGGCAAGAGCCTATGCGCGATGAGTATTCCTAAGGCACTCGTACTGTTCAAAAAAGCCTACCTTGTATGCAACAACGTTGCCTACTTCCACTTTTGACATGTCGGTTATTTTTTGGAGCAAATCCCATTGTTGCTCTGCACGGAGGTGCAGAGCTTCGTCTGGGTTTGATACTGCCACGGTTGCTTCGGCCGGACCGTAATCGAGACTGAAAGAGGCAGTGCACGATTCGTCATCGTAGGAAACTGTGACGGGCGTCTCTTTCGATCTTCGTTTCTTCTTCGGCCGTGTACCCTCCTCTACATCGATACTCGTTACAAATATATTCGACGGCAAATCATCCCGTTCCGAGGGAGGAATCAGCCGTGCGTGGTTGATGGGGGGAACTGAAACCTTTGCTGGAGTAGACGTTCCAGGTTCAGATGGTATGGGTGCATTTTCAAGCTCTGTGAACACAATCCTTGGAGGAAGGGGCTTGTCCATAAGTTGCCGGAAGTTCTTTTTCTTATTTTTGTTCCGCAAGGATATCATCATCACTTGGGGTTCAGACTGCTCGGCATCAGCAGCATAAGCTTCAGAGGTGGTGCACATTAAGGGCGTTTGTTGGGTAGGAAGAGGCAGGACAGCGTTAGCACCGGATGTGGGTGCTAGAGGTTCTTGAGTGGGTTCGTTGCGTTCAGCTAAACGTTTCCGCCGTCTGCGAAGATTGCGATTGCGGGTGGAGGGCTTACCGTAACCTGGGGGGACAAGTGAAATGCTGGCGATTCTACGTAAGCGACGAAGAGAAATATGAAGAACTCGTACTTTTTTTGTATGTTTTTTGATTTTATAGCTACGACCACACGCTTCTCCACCGGATCTGTTCCATCTGTATCTGAATCGGAGCCCGAGCCTGACGATGACAAGGATGAATGGTCTGAAGATGAACTTGAGTCAGAAGAACTAGAACTCGAGGACGAGGACGAAGACGAGCTGGATGATGGTTCCGATGACGTAGATGCGCGGCGTTTACGCTTCCGAGTGACAGGTAAGGGCAAGCTGTTGCTCGACAACCGTGCTTGGGATGCAGGGGGTACACATCTAATACTTCTAAAGGCATAAGCACCTCGACGTAGAAACTACATATGTTGCTCACCAGACAGAGTCACCATCTCGTAAAATGGAAATGGGACTGTCATCTAGTAGGTCGTAGTCGTCCATGACAAGCGTGATGCCATGATCAGGCAGGCGAAGGCTCGGGAGCCGTGCACATAGCGTGCGTTTGAGGTGGGAGATGGTGTAGACCTCATCAGCGAGAGTGTCGAGCGCAAACCATGCCTTGAAGGGGCTCAATGGATGGACAGTTGAGATTTTGAGGCGCATGGTCTATAGCAAGTCAATTACTCCTGATAGAGTCCCACGGTGCATATGCAGTTCTACCGGAGCCACGTTTGCCTACAACTTGAACACATCCCTTCTTTCTTTTCAACTAGGCTTCAAGCCAGACCAGTTATCTAGCCATTAGCTAGTCTACCGCAATGGCGAACTATCATTACGATGAGGCCGGCAATATGGCTGCCTACTTCCTTATTTCTGTCCTCGTCATCATTCTACTGCCCATCACACTCTCGTCTCTTTCAAGCGTCTCGTCCAGTGAGCATTTTCTGTGTATCTTGTCATGTGGCTCAATCTCGCCCAGACAGCACCGACGTGGATAGCGGGTGCCAGTGTACGCCCTGTGTGCAGCGCAGGGCGGATGTAAGAAGGCGGCAACGTGGTTCCCTGCTCAGACCCAAGTTTACCAGAAAGTGAGCCATTCACTTGATTCTGAATTCCACTCACATTGTCAAAGATCACTATTAATCATCGTGGGCTGGGTTGCCGTCGCGTTCCTCTCATACAAAGTTGCACATGCAGAGCTAGAGAACAAGGTCTATAATCCATTCGAGATCCTTGGCATCAGCACGGTATGCATGCGTCGACGTATTCTCTGTCTTTAGTTCCTCACACGACACAGGGAGCGACAGAGAAGGAAATCAAGTCGCATTTCAAGAAACTGTCACGAGTATAGTCCGTTGTTTCCTGTGCTTGCATAGATCTTCCAAGCTCATTATTCTCAGCCATCCTGATAAAGTGAAGGCAAGCATCAATGAGACGGTCGAGGACATTGCCAACCGTTTCGTCGACATCACCAAGGCCTATAAGTCGTACGTCGCGTGTCGGTCTTGTAGTGATTTTGATCTAGTTAACGTTATCACAAGGTTGACGGACGAGACCATCCGCCGTAACTGGGAGCTATACGGACATCCAGATGGCCGACAGGAAGTCTCGATGGGCATTGCCTTGCCGAAGTGGATCATTGAGGGCAAGAACAACATCTGGGTTCTCGGTGTATATGGCATTCTCTTCGGTGGCGCGCTCCCCACTCTTGTGGTATGTCCCTCGCCGATAGCTTACCTAGTTCGTTCCTTACATAGTATAGGGTCGATGGTGGTTTGGACACCGCCAAAAAACCAAAGATGGGATCAACGCAAAAACGGCCGCAGCGTTCTTCAAGGCTCTCACAGAGAGCAGCGGGATGAAGGAGGTCGTGGGTGTGCTGGGGAAAGCATACCGCTGGGAGACTACGTGGGCAGAGAAGGCAACGGGATTACAGGATCTCGAGAAAGAGATCAACGAAAAGATGGGTGACCAATGGAGGGAAGTGAAGGAACTGGTGGCAACTGGTGGGAAGTGCGAAGGAACTGAGGAGAGGGCCTTGGTCTTGCTGTATGCGCATTTCCTGAGGTTAGATATCAACGACGCGCTCAAGCAAGGTGCGTTTTCGCTCAGGCTGGGATGAAAGTTTTTGATGATCGTTTTCATGGCCAGAACAAGCCAAGTTGCTGCTGCAGGCTCCGATGCTGTTGAATGCGCTTTTAACGATCTCGGCTGCACGAAGTTGGTTGTCTCCCACTCTGATGGTGATGCGCTTGCACGCCTACATGATGCAGGCCCTTCTCCCAGGAAAATCTGTCCCACCACAAGCTCAGTTACCTGGCTTCGATGGTAATATTGATGCGTCAGAAGTGAGAGATCTTACGTCCTTCATATCGCGTTTGGAGGGCGAGGGAGACATTCGAGTATCAGATGCACGCAAGGCCCTCGAGGGCTGGAGTCGGCTGGATGTTGTAGACATGTCTTTCAAAGGTCGGTTCTCAATCATGACTATGAGCTCAGTACTTATTAGGCTCTAGTCATTGGTGAACGCCTGGTCACACCCTCATCCATCGTTTTCCTGCTTGTTAAGCTGCACTTGCGCCAGCCACTCCAGGCCGAAGCGCCTTTGTCTGTGTCTGAAAAACTGCCCAAGGCCATCCGCGAAGACAAGGAGAAAGATGAAAAGTTCCTGAATAGCCGCAAGGACGCCGAGGAAACCGACGAGGTTGCACCTGCATGGGCTCATGCTCCACACTGGCCTGGGGTTTGTCTTTCCTCAGTGCCATCCTTGGATCTCATTGACTGGAACATTTACAGCTACGCAAACCAGGTTGGTGGCTTGTCCTTGCAGATGACAAGTCCAATAGAATCGTCGTTCCCCCGTTGAAGATCTCAGACGTTCCTGCGTCGAGCCCAGGGAAGGAACGTGATTACCGCTGCTACAAACTACAGTTTCAGGCACCCCCCAACGTCGGCTTATTCACTTGGAAGGTGTACTTGGTGAGTGACACGCTGGTGGGTGAGGAATTGTGTCGCGACATGACGGTGTGTTCTCCTTGGGTTTACGCCGGTAAGGCAAGACTGATGTAGCTCACAGCTCAAAATCGATGATGTATCTGCACTCAACGCAGAAGAGCAGACGGCAGAGGATGAGATTTCTGATCCTGAGGAAGACTCATTGGCTGGTCAGATGGCTGCGATGCGTGGGGGAGCTGTGAAGCGAACACTGGCGCCTGAGGACAGCGAGGAGGAGAGCTCGACCGACGAGGAGGAGGAGGGTGGTAACGATAGCTCAGATAGTGAATAGGCGTTCTTGGCCAAGATATCGTGTTCTAGCAGCGTCTTGCCATCATTCAGCCTAGACTCTAAACCATTGGGTCGAACCATGAACCAAATACGAAGGCTGTCTAGCGGTCCAACGGTAGGTGCTAGTGTTGCCGCGAAGTGGAAATTGTGTACAGTTCGAAAGACTTCGACGGTAATGAAGTCAACCGAAGTTCAGTTCACCGAACTTCACCGAACTTCGCGAGGTTAGATCGCTAGGCGCAAAAGGGGTGCAACCAATCATGATTTGGGGAATTTCAGGTGGGTAAATTTGCTCTGCAAATTTACCGTGAATGACAGGGTCAATCTCACCCTCGAAAACAGTGTCAATTTGGGCCACTGAACGAAGGCTTAGAACACCAAAGAAGCTTGGATCGCAGCTGAAATGCAAACACTGAGACCAGCTTGACTTTTACTTATATTAAGGGTATTCAAAGTTTGCCACTTGAACATCCGAAAGTTATCCGAAAGGTGCAATTTTCATCCTGCCGTGCGGCAATGTTCACACTTCAATAAGCCCATCCGCTGAGTCTACTAGCCATCCAATCTGCAATCACTATTCAATCATCACTCTTCTCACTGTCCCTAATGCCCTGCAACATGTTGCATCCTAATCCGGGAGGTTGAGGTGGGGGAACCCATGGTCAAGGACAGTCCAAGCATGGGGCAAAGGGGAAAAGTCGTGCTAGTGCCATACCCTCTGTGGATGAAGATGGTCAGGAGATGGGTCCTGCTGTAGCCTGTTGGTACTGGTACTTCAAGAAAAAATATTACCTGGGAGGGGACCCACAGTCATCATACTTCACACCTCATTGCCTGGTGCAAGACTAATGATGATGCACACATCAAGCTCTTCTCTGACTCTGGAAAGGATGCTAAGGAGCAGGGTAGGAAGAAGAAGCAAAGTGGCACACCAAAGGAAACATACTACTTGTAGCTTGCAAATGCCATATTTTCAAATGATGAGGATCCTGAAGTACAGCTCCCTTTCCAGAAGGATCCCAAGTCTTTCATATTGGAATATTTTGGGTGTTGTTGAAGTTCTTCGCATTTCGCATGTGATAGTTTATTTTACATTCTATGATAAGATAAGAATTATGCATATATAGTTGCATCAGGAAAAAGCCCTTGGCAGTATAGCATACTAAAGCTACTATAGTCTATAAAGCCAGTATATAC
>LVVM01006603.1:91436-116197 GCA_001882365.1 Rhizopogon vesiculosus | reverse complement strand
CTAGGCGATCTGAAGGCTGCGAGTTCGACCCTCGCGGTGGGCTAATATTTTTATATTTTTACTGCTAATATGAGAAGTTGCGAGGTTCCTTGCCAATCGGAACTGTTCATGTGCATCAAATCTGGGGCACATGGAGCAGTGCAATATCATGATATCATCAGTGCCTGACTGAAGAACTCGTTCATTTTATTCCTACTTCACAAGTACAGAGTTAGTCGATCTTCCAACGACAACTGCAATTCGTATTTACACGCAGAAGTACGTAACAGTTCTGTAGTAGACTCTTGACCATGAAAAAGTTCGTTTGCCATGAATCGTAATAGATAGTCGTAATATACGTCTAAATGTTCTCGTGAATGTCTCGTTGTCAGTCGGGAGAATTCTGGAGAGTAGCGTTGCTGATCATAATAGGTTATCGATATCATAAGTGTCCAGCCGAGGGCGATGGCCAGCATCATCGAAATGTGCAACAGCTGGATGAGCCATGAGCCATGCCGCTTTAAATGAATTGATTGAACAATCATACCTAAGCATGTATGGCACTATAGATGCAGCCAAACAGGCAAAAGCTGCCCACGTAAGGTATATTCCATTCCCATAGGAGACAACTATGCCTGATAGAACGCCAGATGAGATATCCTGGGTATTGATACTCTCGCATTTTTTGACGATGGATGTCCAGATGGCAGCACCAATGAGAATGAACAGCGCAGCCATGATCGACATAGTGGTTGAAATAAAGAACAAAATTGCTCTTCTTGCTACACCTCTGTATGCAATGTTTGAGTGTGGTGCTTATGAGAATAGACGTATGGATCTTACGTGAGCAATGCGATGGTTGCAAATATGGTCCCGAGGAGGATGAAGTAGTATGCGGCGACAGCATTGTTACCCAGGTAGTCTGAATTCGCAAAGGTTGTGTTTCCAAAAAAGCCGAAAGCAAATTGCGTATAGTTCTGGAGCATGTCGGAAGTGATTGCGATATAAGGCTCGAATCTGTCTGCAACGGTATGATTTGTGCATGTGCCGGCAGAACTATTGACAAATGCGCAATAGGAATAAAGGCCGAACTGGTAGAATTGTCTCAGACCGTTTTGCTCGCCGAGCGGTGAGGTATAATTGTTGGTATATAGGCCCAGGACCGGATCAGGTTTAACAACACCAATGGAGAGGGCTTGACTTGTGGTCGAGTCATAGTCAGTATATGACCGCATCGAGATTTAGGAGACTAACCCAAACCCCGACATGTTCACTTTTGCCTGGACGGAGTGGTGATCAGAATTCGGGACACACAGATGACATGTGACACTGAATCACCATTGCAATTCCATAAGGAACAGTTGAGGTATTGATTTGTCCGACCTGAGAAGAACTGATAAGATTGCGAATACAACTGACAAGGAAAAGGCGTACGTGGACAAAGATTAAGAGCATAAGTGCGACAAAGCTGTCAGACAGGATAAGTCGACGGAAGCGGAAGTGTGCAATAGACTATGCTCACGAAAGAAAAGATGCACTTCCGACACAGTATTCTCCTTTCATTTTTAAAGATGACCAGGCAAGAGTGGAAGGGGGGTATAACGTGGACAGAGGAATGAGGTTCACGGCGCAGCCTGAAGGCAGACCTGCATCATGGCATACACGCGACATTTTATTGTGGTCATTTCCACTTCAATTCTCCCACGAAACATCGAAGGCTGGTAGGTGATCCACTTAAGGAAGGAAAGCCGAAGTACTACAGCACATCTACTACCTTCGGCTCCGTACTACAACCTGGCCGTCATATCCTCGACATCTCCAGCATGTCCAAATTGCCCTCTTGGAAGCCCCTTTCTCGTAGTGCAGCAGTCCAAAGTCCTCAGGAAAGTGACAACCCACCTTTGCTAGACCAAGTTGAGCAAGATGAGGACTCTTCATCATCTCCACAAAGTCGCGCGAAACGTCTTGCTCTCGATTTCGGTAAGAGCATCGGTGGCAGAACTCAGTCACCAAGTTCGCCTAGATCCAGCGGAGAGCACAGGCGTATGTTCAGTCTGAGCCGGAAAGGGAAGGCCAAAGAGGTGCCTGATCAGACACCAGGTAATTTACATTCCCTGTAGATAGAGGCACTAACTTAGAATTGTTCCAGTATCCGTTGCATCTAGCCATCAGTCTCATATTCCTAAACAGGTCACTCCCAATGGAAACACAGATACAGAAGATGTCCACTCGCTAGATGCTGTCCAAGACGACTCGCCCTTTATCAGACCTCGTTCACCGTCTCCAATCCGTAGCAGGCCTTCCTTACAGGCTTTCCGGGGGTCTGGCTCTGTGCGTCTATCTCCTCTTGCACGTGTATTCATTGACAAATCATGTGGTTCAGATGCGTGCAGGAACTCAAACCCTCATTCAAGCCTTACAAGCTCTTCCATGGGCAGGCGTTCCAGAAGATGATGACCTTGCTAATGTTACGACCTCGCAGGAAGATGACGATAGTGATGAGGATTCAGAAGGTTAGCGATTTCCCTGCACTGACGCTACGTCCTTATATGACACTTATTTCAGCAGCGCCCATGGCTTCCTCTATTCACGCCATTTACCGTCCTGTTGCGCGTTCGAGAAAAACGGAAGCAAACCTGTCATCACGCCTTGTATTGTCATCACAAGCTGCAGAGCATGAAGGATCTGACGGAGATTTGGACGCGACTTCTCCCTCCGAAGAGGACGCTGATACCGAGGACTTTGAAGCCACTACGCCACGCCCCCCAGACGTACAGAAGCCAGAACTCGCTGCTGCACAGCCGCCGACAGCTTACCGGCCCGGCGTGTTCATGAGACGCAGGGCTTCTAGTCATGCCGGGAGTATCACAACTGTCAAGATTGGACGAAGAGTGCTACTAGCCGAGAAATTAAAGGGTATTTTCGAGCTGGATGCTATTGATGAAGTTTTAGCGGGTGAGTACCCCATGCGCTAATTCTGCCCACGATGTTCAACCAATCCCAGAAATGCCTTGCTGGTTGCTTCGCTCTGTTTGTAAGGCTAATTATTTTTTATCATTTATATGCGATTTCAATCGTCACACACAGTGTTACAAGGATATATGTACCTCACGAACTCTCATTTATGTTTCTTTGCGCATATGCCCAGCCGAGAGGTAGGGAGTTCATTCAAAGACGTTGGGCGGGGTCTTATAAACTATATAGGATCAAATACTCAAGTCAGGAACACTTAGCAAGAGAGCCAGTCGTACCAAGCGGTGGTCAAAACACTGGTTCGTGCTTAAGAATGATACCCTTTCTTGGTACCATTCCTCTTCGGTAGGTGACGCAAATTGCTAAGACGTCACGAACTTATGCATCACCAGGATCCGTATTTCATAAATGGTATAGTGGATCTTCGTTATGCAATCGCTTGTGAACCATATGGGGAGAAAGAGATACGTCTTCGAACCAACCAGAAGAACCTTCTCTTGTCCGCAGATTCAGTTCCCAGTCGAGAGGAGTGGGTAAAGGCGATACGCAAAGTCATATTTAAGGCACAAAATATGGGCGACACTGTTAAGGCAGGTCGGCAATCTTGAGTAGTGTGCATATCATTTTAACATGTTATATTTTGCAGATCGCCATTCCTTATTCGGCTATTCTTGATGTCGAAAAGTCATCAGCGATGGATTTTAGCGAGACCATCGAGGTCAAAGTCTTTGACAAGGAGCACTTCTCGATGGATTCGTACTTCTTTGCTTACTTCCAGGATTTACCGGTCGCTTTAGAACATATTCGCGATGCTGTGCGCACGAATCGTGCCTTGATCCCCAGGTCGCCTCTGGCGCTCTTGGACACCACCTCTCCCCGCACACCACAGCCTTCTGCCACACAAGGTATGGATCGCGCCAAGAGCCTCCCAACACCGGACACGCGTTTTGGCTCGTCTTTCAGATTATCGTCTCTTCTAAGGCCATTCCAGGACTCACTTCCCGCGTCATTGGGGCGCATACACAGTGCACCCGATGTCCCCGAACTCACCGAAGGGCCTGATGAGTATACTCACATATCTAAGAGTCCAGGTTCTTCTCTGGTGCCCATCACTACGTCGTCACCTGAACCAATATCTTCCCCGGGCTCAAGTAGAACAGTTCACGCCACTTCCAAACCATCCACCCCAGTCGCAACTCCGACGGACCACACTTATCCTCCCTCCACGGATCTGGATTCTGGTGCATCTGCCAAGTCCACCACCCCAAGCGGTCCATGGAATGTTGGGGTACCTTCATGGCTCAAGGTCTCACGTACTCGCGCTACGATTCTTACTTCGAATGCGTCTATGCTTAATCCACTTCCAGCATCTACTGGCGCGAGTGGGATACGTGAGGTGTATACTGCCCCATCAGCAGCTCGACCAAGTTCGGGAAGTGTTCAAGGAGACCTCGGATATAGTGTTCTTGAGACACCAGAAGCTGTCGTCGACCCGGAATCTAGTGAGAAATTCAGGGTTGCATTTGCTTTTGACGAGAGGGAAACCCTGTTTGGTTGTATGTATGCCGCTACTCGTTCATGTTTTATTGTTGAGTATTTTGTAGATTTTTCTGGATACATATTCCGTCTCCTACCAGTACCTGGCCGGCTCTATGTCTCCACCAACTACTTCTGTTTCAAGTCAAGTGGCCCTCTCACTTCGAAGACTCGGGTATGCGGTTCCTGAATCCTCTGGATCTACCCCTCATTGCATACTTTACTAGATGATTCTTCCTATTCGAGACATCCTCACCGTCGAGAAGACCAAGGGCACTCGGTTTGGCCACTACGGTCTCACAGTCATTATCAAGGGCCATGAAGAACTCTTTTTTGAATTTGGCTTTGACGACCGCCGAGAAGCGTTTGTCAGCATTCTGGAACGACAACTGGAAGAGGTTAGGAAGCGCACGAGCGCGGGAGATGCTCCAGTCCTCAGTCAAGGGAAAAAGGACGCACTCATCTTGGAGGAGTTCGAGCCTCATAGTTCTACAGACTCAAGTCCTATCCCTCCATCCGAAACCATGTCGGAATCACTTCCAGCAGTGATGTTTACTTCTGCTTCATCGACGTTCCTGAATTTTAAGCCGAAGGAATCTCTGCATTTCACTTTCTTGACGATTGGTTCAAGGGGAGATGTACAACCTTACATCGCTCTGGCGAAGGGCCTCATGGAAGATGGTCATCGAGTCAAAATTGCAACACACGGTGAATTCCGCGAATGGATAGAAGCCGTCAGTGACTCGCTTCTTTTAAGAGTGGAATATCATTGACACACCCAACAGTATGGAATCGAGTTCAGCTGCGTTGGTGGGGATCCAGCAGAACTTATGCGCATCTGCGTCGAGAATGGTACATTCACCGTGGCATTTCTCAAAGAAGGCTTGTTAAAGGTGCGTTTATGTTGTACGAGTGTTCGTCTATCTTACCACTTTCCTAGTTCCGTGGGTGGCTTGATGACCTTCTGAAAACTTCGTGGGAAGCATGTCAAGGCACAGACGTCCTCATTGAAAGTCCCAGCGCCATGGGCGGCTATCACATCGCAGAGGCACTCAATATACCATACTTTAGAGCTTTCACGATGGTTTGGTCACGCACCAGGGCATACCCGCATGCATTTGCTGTCCCGGAACGCAAGGTTTGTGGCATGCACCTGCACTAGGCGGAAGCTCATGATTCTTACAGATGGGTGGCGGGTACAACTATATGGTACGATGAGAAAGTCTTCGTTTATCTATTAAACTGATGACCACGGTGACAGTCTCATGTTATGTTCGACCAGGTATTCTGGCGTTCCATCTCGGGGCAAGTAAATCGTTGGCGACGTAATGTCCTCCATTTAGGCAATACCAGCCTTGACCGCATGCAGCCTCACAAGATACCTTTCCTATACAATTTCAGCCCTACCGTCGTACCTCCTCCTTTAGATTGGCCAGAGTGGATCCACGTCACTGGTATGCTCGAGTTTATCTAAAATGACGACTGTTTATCTCAAAATTACCCGTCAGGATACTGGTTCCTCGACGACGCTGAAGTTGGCGCTAAGAAATGGACTCCACCGCCCGATCTTCTGGAGTTTATCAGTTCGGCTCATGATGCTGGCAAAAAAGTCGTTTATATCGGCTTTGGCAGTATAGTTGTCTCAGACCCGATGGTGATGACCCGTTGCGTCATAGAAGCTGTCTTGAAGAGTGGCGTATATGCTATTCTCTCCAAGGGCTGGTCCAATCGATTGCAGTCCTCGGAACCAGCCGAGCCCGAGGAACCATTACCCAAGCAGATTTATTCAATCACTTCCATCCCTCACGATTGGTTATTCCAGCGTATTGATGCTGCATGTCATCACGGTGGTGCTGGAACTACTGGTGCAAGTCTGAGAGGTTCGTGCACTGTAACCGTTTGTTGCTGGCCTGATACATTTTTTTACAGCTGGCATACCAACTATCATCAAACCTTTCTTTGGAGATCAGTTTTTCTCGGCTGATCGTGTTGAAGCCCTTGGCATAGGAACAGGTGTCCGCAAGTTGACTGTCGAGAGTCTGACCGAGGCGTTTGTCTCTGCAACTACAGATTCCAAACAAATCGAGCGGGCGAAGCTAGTTGGAGAACGGATACGTGCTGTAGGTTAACTTGATTGGACCTGCTGGAAATTTTTAACATCTCTACAGGAGAATGGTGTTGCAACCGCAATCGAAGCCATCTACCGTGACCTTGAACATGCTCGCTTATTAATCAAGCGAACTCCTAATGATCCGGAGACGGCACGTGACGTCGAAGGCACCACCGGTGATGAGCAGAATATCCCATCATCACCCTCCACTCTAGAGTATTCAGGTTCAGGTTCTCGGAATTCTGAAGATTCACGCAGGGGAAGCGAAGACTGGAGCGTGATTTCAGATAGCGATGACAAGCGCTCCTCCTTTGGTTCACGGAGAGTGAGTGATGGCAAGCTTGACCGGTCCTCGACTTTCAAGCGCAGCAGTCTCGCCGCTGCTGTTATGTCCGTGCTACCAGATGCCCTCACCCCCCATCGCCAATCCACATCGACTTAACCCTAAATTGAACTTTAATATATCTGCTAGTTTAGCACTCGTCTCATCATACAGTTCCCATAACGCCCACACTCGATCAATTGCGCAGTTAGATTTTTACATTTAGATATAACGATTCGTGATATGGTACAGGAAGTACCTTAGAGTAGCGGATCTTGTATATGATATTAATATTTGAAACTTGTCGATGTTCGTTAGTGATTGGTTCGCGAAGAACAGACGTCACACAACTTGTTATACAACTGTGATTCTTCTTTGACGTCGACCTCATCGTCGGGAATAAGGTTGAAACAGGGTGTTGGCGCAGCGATCTCTAGAGTGCTGTGTGGGAGAGAGGGAGTCTTCGACACTGAACAGTCACATATAACCTCAACAGGGTTATTGACTGCCTAGCTGAGAGGTGATGTTGGGGAGTGCAATCGAGGTTTTTTCATAAGTTGAATCTTGATCAAGGAATCTGGTTGCCAGGGGACTGGAGCGCACTCATACATTCACGCACCGAACCAAGCCCTTTTCGAAGGATCGAGTTGTGCATCAAGTTGACGCTCAGAGCTCTGCTGAAATTCGAAAGGTACTCCGTAATCAAGTGGTGTGTGGTCGGACCGAAAGCATGAAACTGCTTGCAGGTGCGGAGCCATCGCGATACTGATGGGGTCACAGTAGACACACAGCATGATGGTGCGGACGCGATTGCCACGGAACTGGTAGTTATGCGTACTTAGAAAATACAGTTATATATGCATCACATTATCCTGGCTTCATAGTGTTCCTCCAGCACTCTCTTGCTAAATGACCCGAACGTATCGCTCTCAGAAATACGTTGGTGGGTATCGGGCTGCATGAAGAGAGCAAACGTCTCCCGTGATATCTTTGACCCCCCTTGCGTTTGTCCGACCCGCACGCAGTGAGGTGTCGCCCGCAGCTTCCCATCAGTGACAAGTTCCAGGGTCTCGCCTGTTTGGAAGGCAAGACAATCTGGAGGAATCGAAACCTTTGTCAGATCTCCGCCTCGAGTTCTAATATACAACCCAGATGTCGGAGAAGGTGAAGGAACAGCAACAGGTTCCTTTCCTATTTCTTCACGAAGGAATATAGCCTAAAAAAGTATGCTATTTATCACGGATGATATCGATGCGCTCAGTCATGTACTCACCGAACACAGCCCTGTCAAAAGTGAATGATCTTTATGAAAACCGCACCAACTATCAATGGGCTCGTCCTCGGTGATAGGGCTATCCTCCTCAGGAGGGAAGTAGTGCAGGAGGCGAGCTTTAGTGGTTTGCGAAGTGCTAATGAGTCCTGGAAGTGATAAAGACGTGTCTGTCAAATATTTGGAGACTGAAATCCTCGTTATCGGCCTATTCCCTACGACACTTTATTACAAATACTAACCAAATGGCTGGCAGGCAGCTGCGAGTTGACACCCGACGCCGAAAACGAAACTGCCCAGGTCCTTGAACGCTTCCTCGAAACCTTCTATGCTGGTTTCATCCTTGTCAGGCCCTTTGGTAGAAAGTAAGTGTTAGATAGCAACAGGTACAGAATAGAAACACATACAAACGTTGTCGCCGTAGAATGGTCGATACTCAGCTTTTACAGCGGGATCGACGTTGGGAACGTCTACTACGGGGTTAGCGTAGTAAGATCCTTTCAATGTGTCTGGTTTCAAGGTAAGTAGGCGTCCCGCCAAGGGCGGTATAGGTGATTCGCACCTGGTCGTCCATTCATGATTTCCTGAGTGACGCATCAGTTAGTCCAGTCTATTGAATAACATTTTCGGCCTTCTTATTATCACTGACTTTCCCATGCGACCATCCATAACTTCAGGTTGGAGTCAGAAACCTTCAACTACGTAGGTGAGTTCAGATTCGATTTGACATACCTGTATATGCTCTCGGGATCCGTATATTTCTCTCTGATATTCTCATCCAGATGAGCAAATTTGTATGCGAGCTTGAGTAACCTTTCCCTGTAGGTGGGATAGACATGCGGAAGATCTTTCACCAGTATTATCCCTAGGGCCCGAGGATGCGATCCAAACGCCTCCTCTTGTAACAGAAAGAATCGGCACTCACACAAGGACAATTGAACATGACTCACCAATGGATGTCTGTAGGGACGAGGGGGAAGATATAAGTGTTTGGTAGGAGATCGATACGACGTCTGTAGACATGGCACGCGATCCTTGCAAAGCACGGGTTAGGGATATAGAGGAGCGAAGAAGCCTTCTCGCCATCAACTTGAACGTGTACAACCCTACAACACCCACGGTGATCCGGAGCTGAGCGCTGAGTACCGCTAGTCTCGAGCACATGTGATTATCCTTATTCAAGTTACTGATGCATCATGGCGCAGAATCCAGATATTCACTTGATGTATACCCAAGAAAATATCACAAGAGGGTAAGTATGATACCACATATACTAGATCGTAACAGTTACAGAATCATTGTTGCAGTTTTATATGCTACATGAACACCTCAAAGCCTTGCCGCTAATTGGTCGAAGTCTCTTCGTGGCCCACAATTGCTAGAATCAGAACCTAAGGTACCATGATGCTTTTCTGCGTCAACAGAGATGTCTCCGACAAGGCATGCCTGAGTGCCTTCCCCGTGTCATCGATCGAATGCAGGAACCGTAGCAGTTCCCGACAAAGTTGCCAGTCCTGAGCTTTTACAGCACAGTTCAGTAAGCGAACAGCATCTCTATTGTTTTCGTCAAGCTGCTCAAGGTTATGCAGCACCAACAAGTATGAACCTGCCGTCTTTAATCGTTTGGATGCCAAACATGTCTATCACGAAAAAGTTTCAACGGGCTCCTTCACTACGAAAACTAGCTGCATCTTACCTCAAAGAGTGCATGAGGGTTCCCAACAATGCCAAAGAGACGTTTCCATCTGGCCATCTCGGTCTTGCGGGCACATCCGACGACGACGTCTAAGGCAGCGTCGAAGTGATCAAGGAACTCTACCACTGCAGGAAGAGTACCAGACTCGGACGATGCGCTTCCCGATGTATCTTCTGAGTCTATAGTAGCCTCAGATTCCACGACAGTGTGGAGTAATATTTCTAATGCATGAGCGAAAAAGACCAGATGCTGATAGTGTCTAGCAAGCGTTACTGCTTCCTTCACTTGCCCGGATTCCAAATGATAACGGAGGACATGATGCAGGAAAAGATGGGACTTGCGACGGTGTCAATACAGGAAGGAATAGTCAGAGAAGAAACGCACACTTGTGGCATGTCTGAACATTACGAATGATAGGTTTGTTCTTGTTGCAGCCTCATACTCCACGCCAATGATGATTCCTTTGTCCATGAGAACAGCTGTTGACCCGTCAATACTCTACAGGATCCCAACGAGACGAGGAATATATACATACACAAAGGATAGAAGTCCAGCGGTATGCTCACACTTTCCTTGACGCTTGAAGGTTTATCGGCAGATGCAGACGACTCAATGGCGAGTGCATTAAGCCAAACCCGTATCCTCTGTCCATCGTAACCCCAGAGTGAATTCTCGAGCGCACCAATACCGCGGAGATGTATCCAACAGAATTCGATGCGTTCTGCAAATATTTGCATGTCGTAGTTCACCTCTTGGCTACCAGACTTGAAGGAGAAGTTAATAGCCTGCTGTGTTAAAATCTCATAAAAGCGTACTTTTCTGGGACGTAATAGCACCAACTGACCACCGACCATCATCAGTACAGTTGCAACTGCGAGATCATCCACAGGATCACCGAGTCCTGGATGCAGGATAAGTAAGCAATGGTTTGGAGGCGTATGAACGCACGTTTCTGAGCATTCGGAATCATCCAGCTCAATGCCCTCACTGCGCTAGGCGAGGCAATGATCCCGTCAAATGTGATACTTCCACATAGATGTAGCTTGATCGTGTCAGCAGTTGGTACAATTAAATAGTGGCTGAGCATGTTGTCGGCAGTATAAACAAGTAGTGAGTTGTCGACCAATGACAGAATGACTACTGGCGAAGTTAGGATTTCGCGGTGAAGCACATTTTGATTGCTGAGCTCCATGTCTCTGGAGTAGAGCCGTACCTTGAGGTACGTTAAATTAGATCGACACATGAAAGCGAGCCCTTGCACGAACCTGGTACGACTTGGAGACTTCCACCGCAGCAATCAGAACATGGTGAAACCATAGAAGTCCTCCTTTTACTGTGAATGCCTGCTCTTGGGTGTTGTTTGAAAATATTTTCCATCTACCCGAAGTCGAGCTGTAGTGTACCAGACCTCGCCGCCCGGCAATGGCAATCAAACGGCCATCGCTACTAAGTGCCGAATATCTTATGGGCCAATTTGTTGCCAGATATGATTGAGGTATCTGCCATATTTGAGTTCAACAATATGTGAAAGATTACCGGGAACAGACTTTGATGTGCTGCCATACATCTGACTCCGGGTTGATCACGCTCATATCAGGCTGGTCAGCGCCTCGGTACACTAATGCCCGGTCATCCATTTGAAGAAACGCATAACGAGTGTTATCCTGACTCGGTATATGGTGAGTTCTGCAATCTCGTAATAAGTTGAACTTACTGGAGAATGCTGACATGTCGTTGCGCTTTTGGCAAACGGCAGAACAAAAACCTGGCCATCTGGTTCTATTATTCATGGCATAAGACTTTGGCATCGGAGGCCGTGCTAACTTACTTATCCCCGGGGGGGTTAGAACAATGAGCTCAAAGTTTCCTGGTGCCCAGAACTGTCGAGGTAAAAACAATAATCAGAATACTGCAGAGCGGATGCTGGATCGTACTGACAAGGTCCTTGACAGCGTGCATGAAGGTATCTTGAAACCTGTGGAAAGTGTAAGTGCCTTGACATTCTGTCGAGCCACGAGCTCACCTCTCGCTGTCAATGTGATCATCGACGCCAAAACCGGATGCAAGACATCGTCCGCCAACGCTGAATATCGCCCAGCCATGCGTCCATCCAACTGCAAGCACATATCCATCTGAGCTCCACTCCATCGCTGTCACGGAGCCACTCGAACGGTTATACAGGTTTGGTACCTCGACAATTTTTGGAGTGGGTATTGACCCATCCTGAGTCGGAAAACTTGTGAATTCAATGGAGCCGCTAAATTAGAGGGATTGGTTAAAAGAATCGAATATGCGGAATACTTCAGACCTTTGAGTACCAACTGCAACGAGTGAAAACTTCGCATTGACAGCTATTACCGCAGCCCGACGAGGCTCAAGGTAGATCGATGACCCACTACCATCATCGACACTACGCTGCTTTTGCACCCAACGGGGCACCTCGAAGTTATGGATACATGTGCCTTGCCAATGATAGAATGATTGCGAGCGAGAACTTTCAGTTGATGGTCTGGATGTCCCGCTAGTTCGAGTTGCGGCGGAACTCTGACAGAGAACATGTCAAGTTGAAGGGAAGTAACCGTAACAGAACAGGGAGACCCACTCCGTCAGTCTCTTCCTCACTGAGCTCAGAAGCACCGTCCTCTGAATGCCTACTTTCTTGCAAGCCGACAAAGTATGCTCTCCCGTCCGATGTTATCCAAGTTTCCACCCCAGATGAGTGAAGGATCTTCGTAACAGTAACTTCACCGTTTGTGAGTAACGTCAAGAAGATCATAAAATGGGGGGTTACCATCGGGATCTACAAGCCAAGGCAGCTCATGATCATTCAAAATCCAAGTATCGTGACCCGTGAGCGATCTACGCGCGGTTTGCTCCCCAGTCTCTGTCTCGTCGTATATTGGCCATGGTATGCGTTGCACAGCAGGTGGCGAACCAGTAGAGAAGAGAATATAGTGTTTGCGGGGAGAAACGCTGAATCAACTTCGGTCAAATGCAACCATCATGAACCTGTACCAGCCCACCTGAGAACCTGCCCTTCGGCACATATTACACCTTCGAGTGCTAGGCTCAGAGCCTGTAGGGGTATGCCCTCTCCAGGACCCGGCAGGAAGTTTCGCTTCGTACCAGAGCCCATAAGTGGTGACTGGTATGCCGACGCGTCTGGAATATAGTCGACCGTGACCAGGACCAAGTACGACATTGTAGTCTAATGCATATGGAATCAGTGTCTGCAGAATAGTTGACCGCTCAGTCGGCGAACCTGAATGACAATCCTACTCCCGTCTGGTGACCACGTCACCGCCGTATTGTCTCCATGTTCGACGAGAGAGGTTTCTGACCTCGTAATGTGAGCCAGCGGGGCAGAAGGCTAAATGATATAGACGACGCTGAGTCGTAGAATGTGATGACGTGAAACCTACATACTCGGACGCGCCATACCGTCAAGGAAGTCCGCGTAAGGACGCAAAAGAGGGACTTGCGCGGGCTAGCTTCGATGCAGAGGACAGGTTCTGGGATGACATCAGGTAAAGCAGGGACAGTTAACAGCTGCCTCGCCGCTGAGGTAGGAAAATACATTGTATCACCGAATCACTAGCCGCGGCGAATTTGAACCTTCGAGACGATGAAGACCGTCAACGTCAACAGACTAAGCACAGCAAACACAATAATCGATGATATTATCCACGACGGTCAGACTCGGTCAGAAAGCGGCTAGGTTCCATAAGAACCCATAGCCGATGTGAAACGACCTTCAGGACAAGCGTGTTCCATACCCTTCATACTCACACACTTCAATGCGCAGTTCAATGTCTGTGAAAGTGTTTGTGAGGGTACTAGATGCCACTAATGTTACAATGAGTAAAACTAGAACCAACGAAACAATACGTGAAGAAGAAAACAAGTAAGTTAGGTAACAACTCCAGACGATTACCCACTGCCCCATATTTTTCTGAGCCAAGTGTTTTCAGTCGTGGGCGAAGAATACTCCTCTGGCACATGACCAGTATTTTCTGAGTTGTGGGACGAAGGCAGAGTATCTGTGGAAGTAAAAGAACGATCTGAGTGGAGATTTGATATATATGACCCCAATGCCATAGGCTGCAAACGAGCCTGGCGGATAAGGTCAAGAATGAGAGATACACCCTGGCGAGACTACAAAAAAAATCAGATGACAAGTAATGAAGAAGAGAATGAGCACACCCTTTGAACCTGAGCCTTAAACCGAGCGAGACCATGGTTCTCGATTCGTCTTGTTAATCCCCAGCCAAACTTGGAGGTGATGTATGCCTCCGTTATCTGCACAGTGCGACTACGGAACACGGTTGTTAGTGCTTCAGACGTGTAAAATACATTCGTACATACCCCTCCTCATTTTGCTCGAACAATTGGGTCTCCTCAACCTGCATGACCTTCACATGATCAAGGTTTTTGGTCCGACACCGAACAACCTTTCCAAATGGATCCACCTCGCTCTCCTCGATGACCCAGGACTCCGCCCTAGAGATGATCCCTTGAGGAGCCCATCTTGGTAGGGCTCCTTTTTTCAGGATGAGTCTTGTGGTTAACAACGAGCCAGACTCCGTCTGGTGCCGGTCAATGACATCGCATGAGATGACATGGGCAGCATATGGATTAGGATAGCGAAGAAAGAAAGCAAGTGAGACTATGGACCAGGGATCGCTGCCGAGTTTTTGAGCATATGGGCTGCGAGCGTCATGTTGATAAAATGAATGATCACTCACTCGTACAAGAAGGATTGGGAAAAGAACTTCATTGTCAACGATCCCGGCTTCGCTAGTTGTATTGAATATAAGTCACTGTTGAAGAACAAAAGAGAGTGGACGCCAGAGTCTGAGGTTGGTGGATGAAAGGGTATAGTGACAACAACATTAATTCCTACATATCACGTAAGTAACCCTAATCCGTGAATGGCCGCCACCATGTATACGGGGGTGTTCACAAATAAAAGTTATACTATAGGTATACATGAAGAGAATTAATCGTATGTCTCGTCCCTGACAGAACCATCGTTAGATATAAATACCCTCAATCCATCGTGGGACGGCCGAATCCACACCGGATTCCCTTCTCCAATTCTCTTGACCCCGCGACGTTCCGTGGTGCTCATGTTACCCGTGTCTATAGGACCCTCTCCCCCCGCGGCCTTGCCAACGGTTATATATTCATCATGAGAAACGTCGTGGCTAAACCCAGTCAAATAGGTTCTTCGTGGATTCAACCTTCGCACTGTAGCCACTGCTTCCTTAATACCCATATGCGACGTATGAGCCATCAGTCGCAAGCAGTCGAGTACCAACACTGGCATCGGTTCTTTTGCCGACTCTAGTAGTGCCCAAGCGTCATTGGGAATGAAAGATACGTCGGAAATGTAGACGATGGAGTCCTGAATCAAAAATCCGAAGGATAAATATGGGTGAATCTTGGGAGCTTCGGTGGTGTAGGTGTCCAGTGAAGTGCTTGCTGGGGATGACCTCCCCGACAAGTTGGGGGTTGTCGGTTGTGTCATCCATGGTGTCGGCGCAAATGCTGGCAGAGGGATCGTGCTAAACAACCTGCCGTGATGAACTTTGCACTTCGGTCAATTAGGGTAGATGGTTATCGAACATTGACCAACCTAAGAACGGGGTAATACGGACCCCCGTGTCCTTGATTTCGAATGGGACCTTGTCTTCTATGATGTGCCATTGAAATTCGGGCACCTGTTTTCGGGGCAAAACATGTAGTGCATATCAAATAAAATGATCCAAGGAACCTACATCGCCTCCCCCAGATGCAAATTCTTTTGATACTAAGTAAGGGAATGATCTTTGGACTTCGCCGAACGTGGACTGAGAAACATAGACATCGATGTGCTTCTGGATAGCACCTCCGAGCGTCCATCCTGATGTAGTATGATGATGAACAAGTGTCTGATGTAACCACCTTTTCTATTCTTACCTCGGAGATCATCTAGGCCATTCATAGCTATCAAGAGAATCAGCACTAGAGTCCATCTCAAACAAGCAAATCGAACCATCAGCGTGTGCATGAGTAATAATGACAGCGTCAATCCCCCGCAAACCATATCTCGGGAACCATTCCACCGCCGCAGCCTGAAAGTTTTTGCCTACATCGATGACCACGGTCCTATTTCAAATATAACGGATTCTCAACTTGAGTGCCGGGTGGAAGGAGGTGTGGACCTACGTTGTCTTTCCATTCTTGCCCGATATGCGAAGAGCCGCGGACGTATTGCGTCTGATGTTCTTCTTTCCTTCAAGTGTCAGCGTAGAGAGGCAGGTCAAACAGGGCTTTCTATCGGGCGGAGCCGTCAGGCAGTCCAGGTGAGGGACGGAGGAGGAAGCGCCTGTTCCAAGAAACAACAACTCGATTGGTGGAGCCAGTGGTTTCTCGGTATGAGAGCTATTCACACCGTTAGTTGGGCTGGGACTCATTACAGGACTGCAGGAGCGGTGCCAAGAGGAACTTGGAACAAGATTTATGGGGAGTGGGGATGAAAACCAGGGAGGTACGCCGGGTTTTTCAACGTCAGTGACGTCCATTCCGAGAACTTCCCCCGGTGGGCCGTCGACTGCCAACTTGAAACGCCAATTTGCGTCCTTTGCGGTAGTTGATAAGATACGCGGACCTCAGATTTGATGAAAAGCATTCATAACGGGTCTTATATGAAGCGGTAGCTGTTTCGAGCACAAAGCTGAAGTTGCTAAAAACTCGCAACTCGGAGGCTGCAGCACAGAGCTGCAGTGCAAGCTAAAATCAATGAGAATCAATATTTTTCAGCGCTCGGCCACTTCGTTTCTAGTAGCCGATTGTTTATCCGAGTTTACATATGAACTCCATTCCTCGGACATTAAGTTACAAGTATTGGCAACAGATGTCCGTCCCTGGCAACATGAACACTCGTATACATTTAGGTTACATTTTCTTGCCTACTCCGACCACTACTTCGTGAAAACTACGCAGGGTAATGAGCGTCAGCAATACTTCCAAAGAAGAAAAACATACTCGAAACAACATCTTCGTCTTGTAGCTGATGGTTCAGACTGACCTTCTGTGCGTGCGGCGAGAACTTGGATGAACGCCCCTATGCGAACAGTCAGCGTTCACAACCCGATACGTAAACGAAACTGTATCTACCCTGTTGGGAGCTAAGCACACATGTGGGTCGAAAGATAGTCAACTTACCAAACAAGCCCATAACGGAAGTTCGAGGCCAGTGATTTGTGAATACCCAAACACACGTCCTACGGCGATGTCAAAAACGTGCAGATTGTGATAGCGGGATTACATACTTCGATAGTAGCACCTTTTCTTAAACACACAGGATCCGACAAGTCGGGCCGTGCACCCCTTTTCTTCGTGTAGACCTTGACAAGTCCTAAACTTTCCCATATCCGCTCGATAAGGTAGTCCAGACTAATTATGGTCGGTAAGAATCCTAGTACAGAACCATATAAAACAGGAAACTCACTTGAGGTCCATCTCGCAACTGATCACGACTGTATTCTCAGTTCTAGCAAGTTTATCTACCTAATAATTGTGGTTCCTTCAGGATGTCAGCGCCAGGTTAGGATATCGAATACGGACCATCTCCAGACTGATCGCATCGATCTTGTTATAAACATCTGTTCGAAGTTAGATTGTAAGTCCTTATACACTACGACCAGAACACACATAGACAAGGTATATATTTTCGAGTTCCTGCAGTTATTTTCAAATCAGCCGAGCAATCACCACAGTACATAGCTGTCTTACCAATGAGAACGTCTATGAACTCGTCGGTTGTAATCTGCCAAGACGTTATCAACGATTTCAGAATTACAAAGTTAGCGATGTACATCTTCTCGGATCATCACATCGCAGTTGTGAAGTTTATCTGCGATTGGTCAGTAAAAGTGCTTTGAAGCTACAACCAGGGCGCATACATCCTGCCAGAATGGTGCGAATAGTCTTCTCGTCGGTCTTAGTAAGTTTCACCGTAGTATTTAGCTAGACAATGCGTTAGAAGTTCGACTTGCACATGGATGCAATTACAGCGTACAGTTATCTGCAAGTATCATTAAAATGCGACAGGAAACGTGATTTTAACCACTCACACCACCAGTTGTCCGCCGTTTGAACACCACATCAGGTTTGCGTTTGTTAAGACGAATGCCAACTGCATCAAGTTCAATTTCAAGAAGCCGTCGCTGCTCTTCGGACTTTGTTGCATCGAGCATGACGAGTATGAGGTCGGCCGTCTTCGCGGCTTCGCAGTGTGTTAGAATTATAATTTGAACACCCAAAGGTACTCACTAGCAACAACTTGCCGTCCTCGACCGCGGCCTACAAAATGAATATCTTTATATTTGGATGAATTGAAAAAACAAACCTTGACTAGCACCCTCGACAATTCCAGGAAGATCAAGTAATTGTATGCGAGCCCCTTGGTATTCGATCACTCCAGGTATCGCCTAAGTATTCATAAAGAGTCAATCATATACCAGGGTATGGTAAGCGAACGGTACTGACAGTGAGGGTTGTGAACTCATACGCCGCCGTTTCGGACGCGGTGTGAGTGCATTTACTTAAGAGTGTGGACTAGAATTCCCCTTCAACTAAAATTCAAGCACGCTATAGCCCTGCTCACCTTTCCGACCGATGGAAATCCTATTAACGCAACTCGGGCATCTCCTGATTTCTGCACGTCAAAACCGACGCCAGCTGGCCCAGACTTGGAAGCAGGCTCGAGCAGCTGAGCCCGATACCGAGCCAGCTTTGCCTTCAGAAGACCAAGGTGATATTCTGTAGCCTACTTGGGAGGTATATGTCAGAGAGTCTGCTGATCGCAACAAATGTACTATCTATTCGAGATGTACCTTGTTCTTCTGGGCTGAGGCATGGCATTCAGATGCAAGGCGGGAGATACAATCAAATAACACTCACTCCTAGCCATCTCCTCTGCATGAGTTGTTAAAGTTAGTCAAAACAGCACTGGATATCTGTGCTACTCACCCTCGATCTCCTTGATCTAAAGCCGCAACGGTCAGCGTTGCCTACAAGTGTCAGGTAGCCTCACCTTCTCAACGATGCCCATCTTGAATTGATATGAAGTTTCTGACGATGATCTACAGGGTGACCAGCTAGTATAAATGTCACGGTGGTCTTCTGCAGAAATCCCGAGGGGTCACGTGAATAATACACATTGCATAGGTGCCCTATTCTATTTGATTACTTTCCGTTTCAGCTTTCATTTGGATCAGCGGGTCCGTCATGAGGAGGCATACACCATCACTTTTAGCCCTGCAAGAGCAAGATTCAAGTGACGCTGAGGACATGGACTGGGCACAACTCTCATCTAATGCTAGACATCCTTCATCAGCAGCCAACATGCTCTCCTCCTCAAGTGCGTCTCTGCGCAGCAGAGGAAAGAATAAGCCAAGGAATGTAATATCATCAGGCTCAACGTCCTCCATCTCTAATAATCACAACACCCCGTCACGTACTGCTAAGTACTCTGATATCTACTCTCAGTTCGTGAGACGCTACAGGTCGGAACCAGGTCTTGACGAGGATCCTCGCAATGATCCAGACAGCAACTACTTTCAGAGAGGTCTAGGGCAGCTCGTGGACGCGGGAGATAGTGATGATGAAGATTTGGGCCGCTCCTCACTCATGGGTGGTGAGGGCGTAGACCGCGTCACCGCCTTGATGCTTGAATCGGAGCGTATCCAACCAGAGAGTATCGAGGATAGACAGCGATTGGAATGGCAGACGATGTTGGCATCTGTCTTGGATGGCGATGTCCTCAAATCCGAGAAAACTCGGATTGCTGTAGCCCTCGAGTCTTCCTCAGAGGAACATAACAACACTCATCTCGGAATATGGCTTGGATTACGTGCCAAGTTCAGTGGTCGTTCTGAGGTCGAAGAGCGCAAGCATATCGAGGAGAGGAGATTGCGCATAGCAGACCCTGTCATTGATGAGATCAATCACTTCAAGCTTCGAGATGACGAGCGCGATCCTATTGCTGCACTCAAGCGTGTCAACGCCGTATTGCTGCGATTGAACGCGGCACACTCGCTTTACCCTACCCTCAAAGCTTTTCATGCTGATAACGTTATGGCATCGGAGCCGTCTTTCCAAGCCCGATGCGATACGCTTAATACTTGGTCAACTGTGCTATTATCTCTGAGGCGTCACATTGGACTGCTCCAACGGTGGACAGGAAGTGAGACACTCGACGTGACCAAGCCCAATACGAGCGTAGACATTCCTCTTGTCAACCTGTACTCCCGAAATCACGCAAACGGGCCTGCAGACATGTCTAACGGGACCACCTTCGTAGAACGAGTCCTTAAAGAGGATTCTATCCAGAAAACGTTTGAAAGAGGCTTCCTCACCACTGTACATTCCTTCATCGGCGCAGCTAGAGACGCGCAAGTAAACCTATCCTCCCTTTTTCAAGAAATGAACCTCCCCACCTTCGAGAACGAACTCGTCCCACTCATTTCATTCCCAACAAAGCTTGCGCAGGCATGTCTTCGCGTCCGCCTGGACTATGTCCAGAAACTTAAGGATCCAGAGGTCCTCATCATCGACCAAGTGACGGAAGATGTGAAGATAAGTTTGGGTCTCGCCTGTACGCTCAAGCGGCAATATGAAGCATTCCTCGCACCTGATCCAGGTGGAAATTGGAATTTGCCTCAATGCATCAGTGACGACTATGACTCGACGATACTTGAAGCCCTCTCTATATTCTTCAAGCTCATACATTGGAAGCTAAAGAGTGGAGTCAAAGGGATCTACTTCAAGGAGACGGACTTTATCGAGTCTCAATGGGCGACTTTCAATGATGTCAGTATGACCGTTACTGGTGGCTCGCAGCTGGTTGCTGAGCAAGTTTGGTAAGTGTCTATTCCCTGCAATGGTCTCTCATCGGCTAAGTGTAGATGTGTAGCTCGCTGACCAACAAACTCATGGTCCGGGTTGCAAACTATTTCGATACACAAGTTCGACTGCCTTCTTTAGATAAAAAGGCATCCCAACGTCGAGCGTCGACTAATATCTTCGATGGGGATATCATTACCAACAATGCGTCAGGCAAAATGACTGACGAACAGAAGGTTAACTGGTATGGTAAAATTTTGGATGGTGTCCGGCTGCGCTATCGAAAGCTTCAGCGTTTTGCTCGGTACGTTAAACCGATGTGAAGGAACGGGATTTGTACTAATGACATTCGGTATGTTCAGAGTCTTGACCCAAAGATTCTGTAATTCAGCCGAGTACAACCTGGAAAGCGTGCCCCTCGAACAGGTCATTGCTGCTCTCGTAGCAACGGATCATTTTTTGGTCTACACGCGATCCTATGAAGAGGAAGGAGTCTACATCATCGCATCTAGTGCTTTGCGTGACCGCCCAGAAGAAATACGACACATCCTCTTCGAGTCCTTCCACGCCAACGAGATCATAAATGACGAGGGCGTCCCTGTGGTTGATAACCAGGAGATGATGGACAGCGATGATGATGAAGAGGCTGAATATCTTCTCCTTCTATCTCCTCTCACTCAATTCCTATGGAATGGTCTGGTGTTCATGCTCGAGCTTCCAAGGATGGAACTTGACATGAAAGACAACTGCCTCCGTCTCGTTGCAGATGGACCCCATCGGCGCCTTGCGCTTGCCAAGGAACAATTCTCGGAGATCTTCATCCCTGTGGATGAAGATGGAGAGCCTCTAGAGATGGTGCTCAGTCCTCTGCAGTGCATCGCCGAACAACAAGCGCATCTACCCACGGTCAACCGTGAACTACGAAAGATAGCTCGTGCAACCAACAAGCTAGCAGAGTCAATAGTAGATTCTGTGCACCACGTTCGGCACTCACTGCGCAATGCAGTTGGATACCAGGAACTCCTGGAGAATTGGTATCTATTTGCTTCCGAGCACGGACAGCATGCTCAGAAGTACATGGAACGTTCGCCGCTCACCAAGTTCAATCGTCTTCTCATACGCCTTGCCATCTCATGGGTATCATTTATCTGCGATGACTGCGATCCATCAGATCGAAAAACATTTCGATGGGCTGTAAATGCATTGGAGTTCGCGCTGCATCGCACTCGACGGAACAATATATTGGAAATGCCAGACGAACAATTTGAAATGCTGCGACAGAAAGTCGCCAGCTGCATGACGCTCCTCATCAGCCATTTTGACATTCTTGGAGCTCGTTCCACTTTGGAAGCACGGAAGGAGAAGGAGAGGCAAGAGGGTCTTCTACGCGAGCAAGCCTCGATTTCTGCCGATGAAGAACCTGGCTTTCCAAGATCCTCATCGCCTGCGAACGATGATAACCTTTTCACTATGAACACGTATGGATACATAGATGCAAACGTGCGTCTGTTCTGGGAAAAGACGGCGAGAGCGTTGTATGCACTTGAAAGCAGTCGAGCGCAGACTGGCACGGACCAAAGAGTTGTAGGTCGCGTTCTTGACAACGAGAAACCCGAAGATCGCTCTCTCGTTTTCCTCGCTTCTTCAAGTTCCAACATCTCCATTCGCTGGCAGCAAAGGAGGTTCATTGGGGCTGGAGCATTCGGTTCAGTCTATCTCGCAGTCAACCTGGACTCAGGTTCCCTCATGGCTGTCAAGGAAATTAAATTCCAAGAACTTTCTGGGCTTCCGAACCTCTACTCGCAAATCAGGGACGAGCTCGCCGTCATGGAGATGCTTCACCACCCCAACGTCGTAGAGTACTACGGGATCGAAGTGCACCGCGAGAAGGTATACATCTTTGAAGAGTACTGCCAAGGCGGGAGCCTGGCTTCTCTTTTGGAGCATGGCCGGATCGAGGACGAGAGCATCATACAGCTCTATACCATGCAAATGCTGGAGGGACTTGCATATCTGCATTCGAAAGGTATAGTGCACCGAGATATCAAACCTGACAGTAAGCATCAGCATTCCACAGTTGTACTTCAGACTGAACGCTCCACAGATATTCTCCTTGATCATCGTGGTGTCATCAAATACGTCGACTTCGGAGCATCCAAGATCCTCGCGAAGAACCGCACGATGCAGCGTTCACGCAGAGGTGATGCCGGGAATACCGGGAAAGGCGGTGGCTTTGGTGGAGGCTTAGGCATGAATAGCTTGACTGGTACACCGATGTACATGTCCCCGGAAGTTATCAAAAACGATAAGAGAGGTCGCCACGGGGCCATGGATGTCTGGTCACTGGGATGTGTTGTTCTAGAGTTTGCTACCGGCAAGAAACCGTGGAGCAATTTGGATAATGAATGGTACGGCCATTGTCAACTTCTTAGTGGAGGATTGGTCTAATAGAACTTGCTGGATAGGGCTGTCATGTTCCACATTGGAGTGGCCACGCAGCATCCACCCCTACCCGAACCCGGACAACTGAGCGACCTAGGCATCAACTTTATCAAACAGTGTCTTACAATCGATGCCATGTGGAGACCGACAGCCGTGGAGCTACTAGACCACCCCTGGATGCTCCAATTCGGCGAGACGCTCCTTGGGTATGAGGTGACGGCGGAGCTGGTGACTAGTCCGCCTGCAGATATGCCGCCAGAGGAGAACTATGAGATGGCTACTGTTGCAAGACAGGCTGCAATCATCCAAGAGAAAGAAGTTGAGGCCATCCAGATACCCTCGCCTACCCTATCGTCGACAGGAACGCCCACGCCTGATACCGAGTAATGTAATTTATGCACGTTGCGGAGCACTCGATTTCCTTAACACTTCAGTTCACTTCCAATCAGCATTCCTGTATCCTTACTTCTTGCATTGACATCTTCATTCAAATGTTCTGCATGATATACACGATGTACTACTGATCACTAGGGCCCACTTTGCCAATAAATACCTTTCTTACGTTGAATTACGATACAACTTGTGTGCTACAGATACACTCGTTGCCTTCACAGGTTGTATACTCGCTATGTTCCAAAAAATCCTTGATGTTGTAGTCATCCCTGGCAGATCAAGTTCGTCCGCATCTCCGTGTCCGAGCATTGCTAGATCTTTCAGCCGAGGCTGCATTTCAGGTCCTGGTTCAACCGCTAATATCTAGATCTTCCTCACGACATTCTTCTGAATCAATGCATGTCAGTTCAGGTTCAAGACGTCCTTTGCCAGTGACTCGGACCGTAAGGTTTGCTGCGTAGACGGCTGCAGCCCACCCTTCTCCCAGAGCCGCTTGGCGGAAACTGGTCGGGTTCAAATCATACATCACGATAGCGTGCATTGCAGCTTCCAGCTTCCAGTGCAAGAGAGTCTGATTTCGTATTTCAAATCGCTGTGGGTTTATCGGTTCTCTGTTTACCAGTCTGTCTCTTTCGCATCTTCTCTTGGCTCGTGGCGACGTTCGCGTTGATGGGTCTGGACTGCGGGGTCGGTGATAAGTTGACATCACTGAGGTGATATGACGCTTGAGGAGCGGAGGGAACGTTCCGATTCCCATCATCAAACTTGAATGAACCGCTATCATGATGAACGGGGTCAATGATGGATTGATGACGCTGACATTCTTGGTTACCCCAGGGAATAAGGAGTCGATGCAAAGTGTCACGTTAGAGATGATAGTCAGAAGATACACGGTGCTGCATGCGAGTCTGGCATTAGGCCTGAGGCCTGAGGAGTGAGATTATTGGTGCGAAGAAATTAATTGGGAGCGTCTAAAGGGGTGTTACTGAAAAGGAAATCCCCCTTCAATCCCTCAGATTCCCTGTATATGGTACTTCGGAGAGAGACTAACAAGAACCACCCAGTGGAATTGATGTCAATATAATACATATATTGAATACGCAAGCCTGTTGCAAGTGTAAGCAATATTCACTCGATGACCCAGCGT